>PVHY01008318.1:0-62258 GCA_004024945.1 Uropsilus gracilis
TTTTTGCATAATTTTGCTTTTTATATTGAGGTAAATGTATTGTGTGTACATACAATAATTTGTCTGATTTCCCATTCTCTTCCTTATTTGGAATCAAATGATATAAAATTTGTGAGATAAATCTCACAGTTTCTGAACCAATTCTGATTAAAGTGGAGTCATCAATTGAGCCAAGTCATAACTCTAAGTAGATAACCAGTAATCATGTTGAACCAAGGGACATAAATATAAAAGTTCTTAAGTATTCCATAGAAATTATTTAGGTGCCTCCTAATGTTACTTCCAGAGTTCTGTAATCTGATTTCATTATGTTTTCTGGCTTCTTTATTTCTACCTGGATCTGCTATAGTGACAGCTGTTACTTTTAGATTGTGTTTTGGCACTCCTGGTACATGCTCACACATCCTTAGTTTTCAGGAGACTTAATTCATGCTTTCTGGCTTCAGCCCCTGCCTTCATTCAGATTCGGAAATAGGTTCCCAGCAGTGCTTCATTCTCCATCATTACAAATCAGCTTACATATATTCAGACAACCCATTCCAGTCAATTACCCATTTACACCCATGGAAAATATCCCCAGTTTGCCCCATAGATGACAGCACTCTCAAATCCTTTTCTAGTCAAATTCCATTTTCAGAATTCTGTTTTCACACTAGGACTGGGATCTTTGCCCTAACAACAATCTGCATGCTTGGGATCTTAACATTGCCTGGCAATACTATAGAAGATAGTTAATACATTACAATGTCTCAGGTCAACAAACTGGAGGATATGAAGTATTGCAACCATATCCAATTTAAGGATTGAAATTATTTATATATCAACATTGAGTCAAATCAATTCCGTAACAACTCTGCATTGTGCAAAACACCTTAGATTCCTGACTATCACTCTTAAATTCCCTTCGTTCCCACACTCATTTCATAAAAGATCGCAGTTAGGTCATTCCATCTTTAGATCAAATTTATTTCTCTACTAACTTATCTCCTCTTACGTTTAAACTCTAAGTTATTCTATGGTATTTTTTCCTCAGCAATACTTTCATTTTATCTTCCTTTCTCAACAATATTTTTTAATACCTTTTGTTTTTGTAATTTTAAAGCAACATCAACCAAAAAAGTTATGCAATTGTTTTTATTTATGTAACTGTTTACATCAATGAAAGGATTATTTTATAGTAGCATGAGTTATTTTCTCATTTTCTAGTTTTTGCATTTATCTGTGAGGGATTGGAACTTATATATATATTTTCTTTTTGGATACATTTTACTTTTGGGATTATGCTTTTAATTGCACTCGTGATGTAGTACTAGATTTAGAATAATGCTAAAACCTTCCTTAATTTT
This sequence comes from Uropsilus gracilis, assembly GCA_004024945.1. Classification (NCBI taxonomy): domain Eukaryota; kingdom Metazoa; phylum Chordata; class Mammalia; order Eulipotyphla; family Talpidae; genus Uropsilus; species Uropsilus gracilis. Next base: position 1,347 of record PVHY01008318.1, read on the forward strand.
TTGTTGTATAAGTACATTCTATGTTTAAAACAATTTACTCATTTCTTGATTATTTTAATTTTTTCCATTTTTGTCCAAATGAATATATTTTTAGTACCTCCAATCAAATATAGTGTCAGGTTTATCATATAGAATCTCCAGGAAGAGTCATTTTCTAAAATATTAAGAATGACCTCTTCTTTGTATGGAGGTCCTGAATCACATAAACCAGATATTGCTGAAATCTGAGCGATATGTAATTTCATTCTATTCCCTTTGCTGTGAAATATAGAACCATTGGTGTCATGAAATCGAAGAAAGATAAAAATGAAGGTCTTTACTGATAGAAGCATGTGCAGTTTATATTAGATTAAGAGGGATGGAAACAGATCTGTAGCTTTTGAAGTACATGAAAAACTACAGTAGCATCGAAGATACTGGCAGGTCAGAGGTGTAAATGGAAATAACTACTTTAGGGACAGACTGCTCAAGACTCATATTGAGAACCTGTGTGTCGCATATTTCTAGAAAATCAATTTATTTTCAGTAACTTGGGAGCGCTATGGTTTGTGAAATATAGTTATAGTTCAACTGTCAGCACAAAGCAAGATTTCAAAGTGAGTTCACCAGTGTTATTTTGCTCCTTTAGGAGAAAAACACAACAAATATCTTACTTTACTATGCACTTTTCCGTTTTCTACCTGAATGCTTCCCATGAGGTATCTTAGTAGATGTGCCCATTGCTTATAAATTAAAATAATCTCAACCCTATGTGGACTTGTTCATATGATAGATACGAGTGGTCATGCTAAATGGAATATTTAGATAAACTATGATAAAAACAATTTGCCGCTTGTCACTGACTAATAATAAGTTCAATACTCTGACTTTTGGAAAAGCAATCTACCTGAATATCTTTGAGTTTTGGTCAATAAATAACAAGTTTCCATTCATACATTGATATCCTTTCAAATAAATCATATTCAGTTTATAGATTCCATGAAATTTCTTCTTTAGTACTTTAAAGTGCATAATGGTAATGGAAAACATTTATCAAGTCCTTTTTAATTGTATTGACAAAATTCCAGTTCCCAGAATTATAAAAAGACTACTTCTTATTACTGAGTGTGTTATTAAACTATTGTTTGCTATTAATCACTTTTCAGTGTAAAAATATTTTGTAAGTTCTTTTGAATATAGGTAGATTCATATACTCTCCAGTCTATTTCAAGTAGAATAGCCTTTCTATTGGTAATAGAATCAGAATTTATATTTCACCTACTGGTGTTTTAGTCGTTTTCTTCCTTTCTTCTGTAACATTAATCAAATAATCTTTTATTGAGACCTTGATATGTGATGATCTTGGTTTTCTCTCAAAATCAATATATAATTTAGTTATACTTTTGGGCCTCTGGAAAAGGCATTATGTACACTTTTGTGTATCATTCTCTTTATATATATATATATATATATACAAAGACAGAGAAAGCATGTGTGTGTATGTGTGTATGTTTGTGTAATACTGGTTTACAATACTGTATTTTATACAGAGGAACAGAATCGAATCACAACTCTTCAGGTTTTTGTTGCCACACCACACCCACCACTAAACACTCATAGTCTTCCACCATAATCTGTTGTGTCCCACCCTCATGGTCAATTGCGCTTACTTTCCCTTTCTTCTTAACCCTTCCCTCATTATTTGATTGCCTCCAGTTTATAGTCTGGTTTCTAGGGTTTGTTTTTGTTTTGTTTGACTGTATCTCACATATAAGCAAAACCATATGGTATTTGTCATTCTCTTTCTGGTTCATTTTGCTTTGCATTATCCCCTCCATTTTTGTCTGGTTCATTGTAAATATAGTGTTCGTTTATGTTATATATGCAGTGTTCTAAATGTAGTTATATACATGCATGTATAGTTATATATATATATACACAGTTGTATATATGTACATATATATATGAATGGAGTTCTCTCACTCTGTGTGTGTGTGTTTATCTGCCACATCTTAATCTAATCATGTCCACAGACACTTGAGTTGTTTCTAAAACTTGGTTATTGTAAATACCAATAACATAAGAATGAGTATATACTGCTTTGGCATTTTTTTTTATTTTTGGAATAGAATGATTAGATAATATAATATGTCTAGTTGTAATATATGGAAAAATTTCCATACTGTTTTTTTCAGGGCTTGGACATTGCCTTAGGATCTACAATGTACAAGATTTTTTTCTTAATATCTTCAGCAACACTTGTCTTTATTTTATTTTTTTTTTAGATTTAGATGTTTTGTTTTTTTAAAATAATTTATTTATATATATAGTTTTCACACCTCTGTATTCCCTGGGGTTTACCCACCACCTCCCTTCCCTGACCACTCCCACTCATACCCTTAACTAAGTTGTGTCATTTAGCTTGGTTGTTAACTTGCTTTGACTTTTCCTCCCAGTCTTTTGTTTGTTTTTCCTATATCCCATATATTAGTCAAACCATTTGGTTTCTGTCTTTGTTCTTTCTGACTTCTTTTTGCTAATATGATTTCTTCTAGGTACACACATGTTATCTCAAAGTCATCAAGCTTGTCATTTTTAATTGATAAGTAATATTCCATTGTGTGTATATACCACATACTTTTCATTCATTTGTCTGTTTTGGAAAATTTGGGTTGTTTCCATGTTCTTGCAATTATAAATAATGCTACAGTAAATATCCAAGTACAGATGTCCCTTTGTATAAGTATTGAGGTCTCCTTTGGATTTCCCCAGAAGATTCCCAGAAGAGCGATTGCTGGGTCAAAAGGTAGTTCCATTTTCATTAGTTTGAGGGTCCTCCAAGCTGCTTTCCATAGTAGCTGGATCAGTTTACATTTCCCACCATCAATGTAAGAGTGTTTCTTTCTCTCCACATTCATTCCAGTGCTTGCTCTTGCCTCCTCCCCCCTTTTTTTTTTGGATATGGGCCATTTTTACTGGTAAGTTGGTATCTCATTGTGGCTTTTATTTACATTTCCCTGATTTCTAGTGACTTAAGCATTTTTTTCATGTGCCTGTTGGCCTTTTGTATTTCTTCTTTGGAGAAGTGTATTTTCAGTTCTCTCCATTTTTTGACTGGGTTTCTTGTTTCGTTTATGCTAAAACAAAACAAGTGAGTTCCTTGTGGATCTTTGTTATCAAACCCTTATCATTTGTGTGGAGGCAAAATTCTTTTCCTACTCTCTTTTTTGGTTTGTTTTGTCTGTTGTCTATTTTTCTGTACAGAAGCTTTTTAGTTTGATGTAGTCCCAGTTGTTTATGTTTCCCTTCATTTTTTTTTTTTTTTGCCAGCTGTGGATGTGTCCAGAAATGGATTTCTATAATTCATAGAGTTTTGCCTAAATTTTCCTCTATGTATTTTATGGTTTCAGGTCTCACATCCTAGTCTTTTATCAGTTTTGACTTGGCTTTTGTTCAAATCAAGTTGTCTTGTTTTGTTTGTTTGTCTTAGTCCAGTTTTCATAGCACCATTTATTGAAGAGACTGTCTTTGTTCCAATGAGAGTTTTATACACCATTGACAAAGATTAGTTGACTATATGTGTATGCTTTATTTCAGGGCACTCAATTCTGTTACATTGGTCTAATAGTGTTCTTTTTGCCAGTACCATGCTGCTTTAATTACTATGGCTTTGAAGTATAATTTGAATTCTGCATCTATTGATATAATCAAGTGGTTTTTGATTTTTTCCTTTTTGAGGTGGTGGATCATGTGAATTGATTTCTGGATGTTGAAGCATCCCTGTGCCCCTGGAATAAATTCCACTTGGTCATGAGGAATAATGCTTTTTATGCATCATTGGATTCAATTTGCCAGGATTTTGTTTAAAATTTTTGCATCTGTGTTCATTAGGGAAATTGGTCTTCAGCTTTCTTTCTTAGTTCTGTCTTTATTTGATTTTGGTATGAGTGTAATGTTTGCTTTGTAGATTGTGCTGGGAAGTTTTCCTTCTTTGTCAACTTTTTGGAAAAGTTTTAATAATGCAGACATTATTTCATCTTTGAATGTCCAGTGAATTCATTTGTGAAGCTGTCTGATCCTTGGTTCTTATTTTTACAGAGAGTTTTGATGACTCCTCTAATTTCACTTTTTCTGCTTTATTTGTTTAAGTTCTCTACTTCTTTGTTTAGTTTTGGGTAGCTGTATCTTTCTAAGAATCTGTCCATTTTGTCCGGGTTGTTGTATTTGCTTGCATGTAGATGTATATAGTAATCTCTGATTACCTTTTGGATTTCTACTGTCCATTGTAATTTCACCTCTTTCATTTGTGATCCAGCTTATTTGTGTTCTCTCCTCTTTTCTTTATGAGGTTTGCAAGGGGATTATCAATTTTATTTATTTTGTCAAAGAACCAGCTTTTGGTTTTGTTGCTCTTCTGGGTAGTCTTTTTGTTTCAAGATTATTTCTGCTTTTATATTTGTCATTTCTTGTTTTCTGCTGGGTTTTGTGATCTTTGTTGCTCCTTTTCTAATTATTCAAGTTGGAGATTAGGTTGTTTCCTTGGTTACTTTCTTCTTTTTTGATATGCACATATATTGCTATGAACCTTCCTCTTAAAACTGCTTTTGCTGAGTCCCACCCCACACATTTTTGAATGTTGTGTCACATTGTCATTTGTCTCCATGTATGTTTTAATTTCTTCTTTAATTTCCTCATTTATCCAGTAATCTCCCAAAAACCTATTGTTCAGTCTCTATGCAGTGTATTCTTTCTTTACTTTCTTTTCATTGTTGATTTCTAGTTTGATACCTTTATTTTTTTTTTGTTTTTTTTTAATTCATTTCATTGATTTTTCACAATTGTGCATTAATTGATCCCTCCTCCTCTCTCTATATCCCCTCTCTGTGTCCCCTCTCCAGTCACTCCATCTCTCATTTTTCTGCAATTTGTTGGTTGGTTAAGTTATGTTCAGTTGTTGGTTGTTTGGCCCGTTGGTCTCTTCCGATATCTGGTAAATGTGTGAGTGTTTTTTCTGTTTTTTAGAGTGGGGCTTTCCCACTTCACTAACATTTGTTAACTATCCTGATCTTTTGTGCTCTTGACCTCCCCCACCATCTTCCCACTCCTATCTCTCGCTCCATGGTTCAGTCCCATTGGTTGTTTTCATTTTTTCTTATTTGTTTGTTTGTTTTTCCCTAGATCCATCATATAAGTGAGACCATCCTGTACTTCTCTTATTCTTTTTGACTTATTTCTGCTAATATGAGTCGTTCTAGTTCCATCCAGGTTGCTGCGAATGACATGTGTTTGACCTCCTTGATGGATGTGTAATATCCCATCGTGTATATGTACCACATTTTTTTTAGCCAATTATCTGTTTGGGGGCATTTGGTTTGTTTCCAGTTCTTTGCAATTGTAAACAGGGCTGCAATGAACATGCAAGTACATGTGTCCTTTTGAATTAATGTCTTCATGTCCTCTGGGTAGATTCCTAGTAGTGGGATTGCTGGGTTGAATGGTAAGTCCACTTTCAATTGTTTGAGGGTCCTCCACACAGGCTTCCATAGTGGCTGGACCAGTTTGCACTCCCAGCAGCAGTGTAAGAGAGTTCCTTTTTCTCCATATCTGTGCCAACAATTGTTGTTGTCTGTTTTACTTATGTGGGCCTTTCTTACTGTTGTAAGATGGTATCTCAGTGTGGTTTTAATTTGCATTTCCCTGATCTATTAGTGAAGTGGAGCATTTTTACATATGCCTATTAGCCATCTGTATCTCCTCTATGGTGAAGTGTCTTTTTAGTTCTTCTCCCCATTTATTGATTGGGTTTTTTGCTTTGTTTTTGTTGAGCTGTAGGAGCTCTTTGTGGATCTTTGTTATCAGACCCTTGTCACTTGTCTGGAGGGCAAAAATTTTCTCCCAGTTGGTTGGGTTTCTTTTTGTTTTGTTTATTGTCTCTTTTGTTGAACAGAAACTTTTTAGTTTTATATGGTCCCAGCTGTTAATGTTTGCCTTCACTTTTTTGCCGACCATAGTTGTTTCCCCAAATGGATTTGTGAGGTGAAATTCATGAAGGGTTTTGCCCAGGTTTTCTTCTATGTATTTTATGGTTGCAGGTCTCACTTCCAGGTCCTTTATCCATTTTGAGTTAATTTTTGTGCAGGGTGTGAGGGTGTTATCCTGGTCCATTTTTTTACAAGTTTTGATCCAGTTTTCCCAGCACCATTTACTGAAGAGGCTATCCTTGTTCCAGGGTATGTTTTTTTGCCCCTTTGTCAAAGATTAATTGACTGTATATGTGTGGTTTTATTTCTGGATATTCAATTCTGATCCATTGGTCTGTTTGTCTGTTTTTGTACCAGTACCATGCTGTTTTAAGTATTATGGCTTTGTAGTACAGTTTGAAGTCTGGAATAGTAATACCTCTGTTCTCTCTTCTGTTTGTCAAAAGGGTTTTGGCTATCCTGGGTCTTTTGTTGTTCCATATGAATTTCATTAATTTTTGTTCTACCTCTTTAAAATAGGTCATTGGGATCTTTATTGGTATTGCATTGAATCTGTAGATAGCCTTTGGTAGTATGGCCATTTTGATGATGTTGATTTTTCCGATCCATGTACAGGGAATGTCTTTCCATTTTTAAACATCATCCTCTATTTCTTTTAAGATTGTTTTATAATTTTCTTTGTATAGGTCTTTTACGTCTTTTGTTAGGTTAATGCCCAAGTATTTGATTGTCTTTGGTGCAATGGTAAATGGGGTGTTTTTGCTAATTTCTTCTTCTTCTGACTGATTCTTTGCATATATGAATGCTGTTGATTTTTGCGTGTTGATTTGGTATCCAGCTAACTTACCAAATCAGTTTATTATTTCAATCACTTTTTCTGTTGATTTTTCTGGGTTCTCTACAGAGAGAATCATATCATCTATGTATAATGATAACTTTATTTCTTTGTTCCCTATTCAGATTCCTTTTATGTCTTTCTCTTGTCTTACTGCCCTAGCTAGGACTTCCAGAACTATGTTGAAAAGGAGTGGGCATCCTTGCCTGGACCTTAATTGGAATGGTTTCAGTTTTTCCCCATTGAGGATGATATTTGCTGTGGGTCTGTCGTATATAGCTTTTATTATGTTTATGTATGTTCCTTTTATATCAATTTTTTCCAGGGCTTTCATCATGAAAGGATGCTGAACTTTATCGAATGCTTTTTCCACATCTATTGATATGATCATATGGTTTTTGTTCTTCTCTTTGTTGATGTGGTGGATTATATTGATTGATTTTCGAATGTTGAACCATCCCTGTGCCCCTGGGATGAATCCCACTTGGTCATGATGGATGATCCGTTTTATGCAATGTTGGATTCGGTTTGCCAGGATTTTGTTTAGAATTTTTTCATCTGTGTTCATTAGGGAGATTGGTCCGTAGTTCTCTTTTTTGTATTATCTTTACTTGGTTTTGGAATTAGTGTAATGTTTGCTTCACAGAAGTTATTTGGTAGCTTTCCTTCTTTCTCAATTTTTTGAAAGTGTTTTAATAGTACCGGTGTTAGTTCCTCTTTGAATGTTTGGTAGAACTCATTTGTAAAATCATCAGGACCTGGGTTCTTGTTTTTAGGGAGAGTTTTGATGACTGCCTCAATTTCACTGCTTGCGATTGACCTGTTTAAGTTTTCTATTTCTTCTTTGTTCAATTTTGGATGACTGTATTGTTCCAGGAATTTGTCCATCTCTTCCAGGTTGCTGTATTTGTATTTGCTGTATTCCATATAGATGTTCATAGTAGTCTCTATCTTTTGGATTTCTGCTGGGTCTGCTGTAATATCTCCCTTTTCATTTATGATCCTGTTTATTTGAGTTTTCTCCTTTTCTTTGTAAATCTTGCCAGGGGGTTGTCAATTTTATTTATTTTTTCAAAGAACCAGCTTTTGGTTTTGTTTATCTTCTCGATGGTCTTTTTGGTTTCTATTTCTTTAATCTCCGCTTTTCTTTTTGTTATTTCTTGTCTTCTGCTGGGTTTTCGATTTTTTTGTTGTTGTTGCTCTTTTTCTAAGTCCTCAAGATGGGAAATTAGAGAATTTCTTTGGGCTGTTTCAAGTCTTTTTGTTTGGGCCTGTATTGCTATGAACTTTCCTCATAGTACTGCTTTTGCTGCATCCCACACATTTTGGAACGTTGTGTCGTTGTTGTTTGCTTCCATGTAGGTTTTAATTTCTTCTTTGATTTCCTCTTTTACCCAGTGATATTCCAGAAGCCTGTTGTTCAGTCTCCATGTAGTGTTTACTCTCCTTATTTTCTTATCATTGTTGATTTCTAATTTGATGCCTTTATGATCAGAGAAAAAGGTTGGTATTATTTTAATCTTTGTGTACTTGTTCAGGTTTGTCTTGTGGCCTAGTATATGATTGATTTTAGAGAAAGAACCGTGTGCATTTTTAAAAAAAGTGTATTCTTTTCCTTGGGGGTGTAGTGTCCTGCATATATCTATTAAATCCATTTGGTCTAGCTCTTCCTTTAAAGCTTTTTTTTCTTTGTGTAGCTGCTGTTTTGTAGATCTGTCTTTTGTTGAGAGTGGAGTGTTAAAATCTCCTACCATATATGTATTCTCATCAATATTTTATTTCAGTTCTACTAGTTGTTGTTTTATGAATTTTGGTGCTCCCTCATTAGGTGCATATATGTTGATTACTGTTATGTCTTTTTAGTGGATTGACCCTTTAACCATTATGTAGTGGCTGTGTTTATCTTTTGTCACTTTTGTTAATTTGAAGTCTGCTCTGTCTGATACAAGAATGGCAACTCCTGGGGGCCGTTGCTTGTAGTGTAGTTTTCCAGCCCTGCACCTTCAGTCTATGTTTATCCTTAGTGATCAGATGTGTTTCTTGGAGGCAGCAGAAAGTTGGGTTCTGTTTTCTGATCCAGTCTGCAACTCTTCATCTTTTGATTGCTGAGTTTAGACCATTGACTTTTAGGATGATTATTGATATTTACAATTCTAATGGTTTCCTGGTGGTCATTTGGAGTTTATTTTGTGTTTTTGTTTCTTGTATTTGATCTTCTTATGGTTTTGATCTTGAGGTCTCCTGCAAAATTTCTTGGAGTGGGGGTTTAGTGGTAGCAAATTTCTGGAGATTTTGCTTGTCGGAGAAGGTTCTAAGTTTTCCTTCATAGAAGAAGGATAACTTTGCAGGGTAGAGTATTCTTGGCTGGCACATTTTTTTCTTGGAGTCTTTGGTAGATGTGACTCCATTCTCTCCTTGCCTGGAGTGCCCCTTCAGAAAAATCTGAGGTCAATCTAATAAATTTTCCTTTGTAGGTTATCTGTTTCTTTTCCCTAGTCAGTCTCATTATTTTTTCCTTATCTTGGGTTCTAGGAATTTTTACGATGATGTGTCTCGCTGTGGCTTTTCTTTCATTAAAGTAGTTTGGTGTTCTTTTGGCTTCCTGTATGTCTATTTTCATTTCTTTCTTCAGATTGGGGACGTTCTCCTCTATTATTATTTTGAACAGCCTTTCAGTTCCCATAACGCTCTCTTCTTCTTCTGGGATTCCTATTACTCTTATGTTTCTTTTCTTTAAGGAATCTGACATATCTCTGAGCTTGTCTTCAGTCCTCCTACTTTGTTTCTCTCTCTTTTTCTTTCTTTGTCCTCTCTATTTCTGTATCCTCAAGTGTGCTGATTCATTCCTCTATTTCATTGATTCTACTGCCATGGCTTTTCTGTGCATTTTTGAGCTCATTTATTGCAACCCTTAAATCTTGAGTCTCCTTCAATTTCAATTTTAGGGATTTATTTTCATTCTTTAGTTCATTGATTAGGTTATACATATTGATGCTTTCTTTTTTATATTTTTCTACTTCTTCCCTTAGTGCATTAAATGCTTCTATCATACTGTGTTCCTTTTTTTCTAATTCTTCTCTTAATTGTTGGAGTGCATTTAACATGTTGATAGAGGAACCTTTATCTGAGATGCAAATCATTTCTTTGATGTTTTCTGGAGATTGTCCTTTCTTTGTTGGTGATGGATTATTTCCTGTAGGGCTTGCTTGCATGTTTAAAGTTATTCTACTTACTGTGTTTTGCTGTCTAACCTGTTCTACATATTGAGAAACCATGAATCTTGTGTTGTTCGGCATGTTGATGGGAGGGTTTTCCAGGTTGAAAGTAGATCTGTATTTAACTTTTGTAATTTGCACCGGCGCTGCTTGTGGCGCTGGCACGGGTGACCTCCAGCGGCTAACCTGGGCATGGGCAGGGTGGGTGGGTTCCCAGAAGAACCTGGCTGTGGGGGTTGGTTCCCAGGGATGGTGGAGAGGGCGGCAAGGCAGGGGTTCCCTCCCAGAGGCCTGGAGCCGGCACGGGTGACCTCCAGCAGCTAACCTGGGCGTGGGCGGGTTCCAAGAAGAAGCTGGCTGCAGGGGTTGGCTCCCAGGGATGGCGGAGAGGGTGGCACAGCAGGGGTTTCCTCCCAGAGTCCTGGAGCCCTTGATACCTTTATGATCTGAGGGAAAAAGTTGGTATTATTTTAATCTTTGTGTATTTATTCAAGTTTGCCTTATGGACTATTATGTGGTCAATTTTAGAGAAAGATCCATATGCATTTGAAAAGAAGGTGTATCTTTTCCTTGGGAATACAGTGTTCTGTAGATATCTATTAAGTCCATTTGATCTATGCCTTCCTTTAAAGCTTTTGTGTCCTGTGTAGTTTCTGCTTTGTTGATCTGTCCTTTGATAAGAGTGGAGTGTTATAGTCTACCACATATGTGTTTTCACCAATACTTGTTTTCAGTTCTGTTAGTTAGTAGTTGTCTAATGAATCTTTGGCCAATACTTAATTTTTCTGTTTGCTTTAGAATAGTCTACTCTCACAGATATGAAATGTCTCATTGTGTCTTTTTAATTTCCATTTCCTTGATGATAACTAATGATGCATATTTTCTTATGCCCTTGTTAGCCAACTTTATAACTTTTAAACAGTGCCTCTGTAGTTCTTCTGCCATTTTTGATTGCAATATTTGTTTTCTTTTTGTTTGTGTCTATGAGTTTTTGTAGTTTTTTTTTTTAAATCAATTCTTTGTCACACAGATGAAATACAAATAATTACATCGATTGGGTGCTTTTTGTTTTGCTTTCACTACATAGAACCTGTATATTTTTTTGTAATTTTGCTATACATATGTATACATATGTATATATATACATATGCATATATGCATATATACATATATATGTATATACATATATATATATATATATATATATAGCAGAAGTCTAGGGCAAGAAAATACATTTGTTTCTCTTGCCCTAGAATTTGAGTTCCAAAATACATCACCAAATCAAATAATGTGGTGACTTATGACTATGTTTTCTTCAGTGTGTTTCATGATTTCAAGTCTTGCATTTAAGTCTTTAATATATTTGATTCAACTTTGTGTATGATGTGAGATATTCTGGCTTCATCCTTTTGCATATGACTATTTATTTTCCCAAAATTTGTTAAAGAGACTTTCCTTTCTCACTATATATTATTCACACCAGTCTCTATCTGTGTGGGTGTATTTCTGTTTTCTCAATTCTATTCCATTGTTCTATTGATCTGTTTCTCTTTTATGCTTCCACCATACTGTTTTGATTATTATAGTATTGTAATATAGTTTGAGGTCTTGGAGCATGATATCTCATGAGTCAAAATTTCACTCTGATAATTGTTCCCTACACTGTCTAGAATTTGTTGGCTTGATAGAATCCAACTAGTTTAATTATGCCTTTGTCATATTCTTTTTTTAAATTTATTTTATTGATTTGTCACAATTGTGCATTAATTGATCCCTACTCCTCCCTCCATATCCTCCTTCTGTAACTCCCTTCCTCCTCCCTCCAAATTCCCCCTCTATCCCCCCTTCAGTCACTCCTCCAATTTTTCTGAAAATTGTTGGTTGGTTAAATTGATGTTTAGTTGTTGGTTGTTTGGCCTTTTGTTCTCTTCCGATATCTGGTAAATGTGTGTGTGGTTTTTTTTTTTTTTTTAACCCCGGGGTTTTCCAATTTCACTAACATTTGTTAACTATCCTGATCTTTTGTGCTCTTGACCTCCCCTACCTTCTTCCCCCTCCTCCTCTCTTGCTCCATGGTTCAGTCTCATTGGTTGTTTTCATTTTTTCTTATTTGTTTGTTTGTTTTTCCCTAGATCCATCATATAAGTGAGACCATCCTGTACTTCTCTTATTCTTTTTGACTTATTTATGCTAATATGAGTCTTTCTAGTTCCATCCAGGTTGCTGCGAATGACATGTGTTTGTCCTCCTTGATGGATCTGTAGTATTCCATTGTGTACCACATTTTTTTTAGCCAATCATCTGTTTGGGGCATTTGGTTTGTTTCCAATTCTTTGCAACTGTAAACAGGGCTGCAATGAACATGTGCGTACATGTGTTCTTTTGAATTAATGTCTTCATGTCCTCTGGGTAGATTCCTAGTAGTGGGATTGCTGGGTTGAATGGTAAGTCCACTTTCAATTGTTTGAGGGTCCTCCACACAGGCTTCCATAGTGGCTGGACCAATTTGCACTCCCAGCAGCAGTGTAAGAGAGTTCCTTTTTCTCCATATCTGTGCCAACAATTGTTGTTGTCTGTTTTACTTATGTGTGCCTTTCTTACTGGTGTAAGATGGTATCTCAGTGTGGTTTTAATTTGCATTTCCCTGAGCTATTAGTGAATTGGAGCATTTTTTCATATGTTTATTAGCCATCTGTATCTCCTCTTTGGTGAAGTGTCTTTTCAGTTCTTCTCCCCAATTTTTGATTGGGTTTTTTGCTTTGTTTTTGTTGAGCTGTAGGAGCTCTTTGTGGATCTTTGTTATCAGACCCTTGTCACTTGCCTGGAGGGCAAAAATTTTCTCCCAGTTGGTTGGGTTTCTTTTTGTTTTGTTTATTGTCTCTTTTGCTGAACAGAAACTTTTTAGTTTTATATAATCCCAGCTGTTTATGTTTTCCTTCATTTTTTCCCGGCCATAGTTGTTTCCCCAAATGGATTTGTGAGGTGAAATTCATGAAGGATTTTGCCCAGGTTTTCTTCTATGTATTTTATGGTTGCAGGTCTCACTTCCAGGTCCTTTATCCATTTTGAGTTAATTTTTGTGCAGGGTGAGAGGGTGTTATCCTGGTTCATTTTTTGCAAGTTTTGATCCAGTTTTCCCAGCACCATTTACTGAAGCATCTATCCTTGTCCCAGGGTATGTTTTTTGCCCCTTTGTCAAAGATTAATTGACTGTATATGCATGGTTTTATTTCTGGACATTCAATTCTGATCCATTGGTCTATCTGTTTTTGTACCTGTACCATGCTGTTTTAAGTATTATACCTTTGTAGTACAGTTTGAATACCTCCAATCTCTCTTCTGTTTGTCAAAAGGGTTTTGGCTATCCTGGGTCTTTTGTTGTTCCATATGAATTTCATTAATTTTTGTTCTACATCTTTAAAATATATCATTGGGATCTTTATTGGTATTGCATTGAATCTGTAGATGGCCTTTGGTAGTATAGCCATTTTGATAATGTTGATTTTTCCCATCCATGTACTGTCATATTCTTTTTTAATGTATACAAAATCATTGTCAAACTATGTCAAGGGGCATATCACCTATAGTTTCTTTCAGGAGTTTTCAGGATTTGGTTCTTCTGAGTTAAAATTTTGTGTATGGTATATGGTAAGGTACATTATTTATTTGCATATGTGGTTTTCCTAACACAATTTCCTGAAAATGCTATCCTTTTTACCTTGTGTATTTTTGACATTCTTTGAGAAAATTAGTTGACATACATGGGTGGACTCATTTCTAAGTTCTCTATTGTGTTTAATTTTTTTGGTTTTTGTTATTCCAATATACCTGTTATCATGACTAGTTATGGCTTAAAGTAGCTTAACTACTTTAAGCATGTTGCTTCTAGTATCAGTAAGCCGTCTAATTTGTCTTAGTTTCTAGGTATATTTTTAGTTCTGATTGGATTTTAAGGTTTGTTTTATATATTTTTTTAATTCTATGTTGAATGCCATTGGGATTTGACAGAGATTACGTTCAATATATAGGTGACTGTGATCAACAAAGAACTGTTAGCATCATTATGTTTTCCAATCCTTAAACACAATATAACTCTCCATTTATTTGTGTCATCTTCAACTTATTTTATTATTGATGTACAATTGCATCATGTACAGTTATTTCACCTACTTGGTTAATTTTCTCCAGGCACATTATTGTTTTACACTTCATTATGGGTGGATTATTTCTAAGTTTCATTTTCAGATAATGCATAAAAACACAACTTCTTTCTGATGTTTACTTTGATACATTTGTATTAAATATTTTTTTTTTGAATTTTGAGTTCTCATTTCCCATCCTTTCATGGATGTTGGGAACTCAATCCTATTGAATCTCTTAATATAGTAGTATAATACTACTTTCATAGGTCTTTTTAATAAGAATCAGCAAGCATACAATGTAATATGAGGTCTGTGTCAAAAAGAAAACCTTTTTGTGGGTGTTCTACGAAGATTTTCTTACTCATAAAATAAATAGTCTAAATTCCTGTTCCATTGTTGATAGTACAAAGACATGCTACTTGAAAATATTACAGTTATTTCTTTACAGTGATGAAGGTCACAGTACTAAACTCATGGGCCTGTGGATAGCAATGCTGGGGTCTTGTTGATATTACTGACATATGAAAAATATGCAATCTTGAAAGTATCTTTCCCTCAGGCTTCTTTTAATATATAATAACATAACCTAAATGTTCAGGCCATTTGTAGTTGGATTTTCTATGAATAAAGTTCTTTTATTGAAGAACCAGTAGTAATACAAAGAAGCTGAGTAAAAATTTAAGGTTTTTGTAGGTCGTTACACCAATATCACTAAAATACATCCTGTAATAAGAAAAAAAGTAATTTGTCTTTTCAATTTTTTTATAGATTACTAAAAGCAGATTTACTAGGTTGAATAGAATATCCATTTTATGTTTCAAGTAAAACTTAAAACTAAAAATTAAAAATCTCAATTTAAGTTTTTTTAAAAATAAAACATATATTAGACAGTGAAACTATCAATGTTGAATTATATGTAAGATGAAATATTTGAAAAAATGTATAGCTCACAATATTTATAACTATCTCTGACTGACAAAAAGTGGATCATTTTAAATTTTGACTCACTGACATATGTTTTTACTGTCTAGCTTAAAATAAGATTTATTCTACATCAAGAAATCTTAATATTAAAAAGTAATAAGAAATTATATGACCTACTACTAAGCTAAATTGTGATAGTTAAAGCTAAGAAATGTGATAAATTATAATGACTAATCACAGGTGGTATAAGTATACTTCACGATCTCACAGTTTAGGTTAGCCCCAAATCATTAATTGATTCATTCTATATTTTGAAAATAACTTAGTATGTGTAACTTTTTCAGATATTTTATTATGATGCCATTTGTTATTTTCATTGTGTAAAATGAAGAAACATTCACAGAATGCAAACATTTACTCAGTGATATTATCTCAGTAACTTTCAATTGCCTTTTAAAGAAAACACTGTATTTTTAAAAATAAAGATAAGCTTGCGATAGGTGCTGCTATTGCTCCCACAAAAGAATAGTTTTTGTCCCAATTTTATCATTGTTTCTTTGTCAGCCTTCTGTTTAGTTATATTTTTAGGTAAATCTTCAAAACAACATCCCTAACAAGTTTATATAAATTAGCTTTCATTTAATTAACCTTTCTTCAATAAGAACATTATTCAAATTCCTTTATGTCTATCATTTTACATTCTACATAGGAAATAGAACAGCTTTATGGAAGTTCTTTTTTTTTTTTTTCTTTTGAGTATAGAGAACTGAATTTTAGCTTATATGGATGCTGAAATTTAGATGTGCCAGTTATCCTCAAGGTCATACCAAAGATATATTTTAATGCAGAACTGGGCTTCACTGGTGAGAACTACACACTTTTTTAAGAAAAGGATGTAAGAACAACCCTTCTTTCAGCCCATCACCAGTTGAAAACATATTCTTGTCCATAGATGAACCCACACAGATTATGTAAATGTAGACAGAGGGGCAAGACACCATAATCAGATGCAGTAGGTGGAAACAAATATGCTTGAAAAGTGTGAATTTATTTAAAACTACAGACAGCCCAAGAAGTTATATTTTTTAGAAAAGTGCATATTTAAAAAAATCACTTCAAGACAAACCAATTACCATATGCTCTGAGGTTTGAATTCATCTTTAAATGAAAATGTGTTAAAAAATGTCAATTACTTCTTTTTTTTTTTTCTGGTAATACTTTTTGAGTGTTTCTTTTTGGATTCTATCAGTTAAATGTTTTTGTTTTGGGTTGTTTTTTTAATATGAGCAAAAATAACAGTCACATAACACAGACAGCATTGGATGGAGAAATTAAACATCTTTATCTCACACACAAATTTTTTTGGAAATAGTGTTGACAGTTAATGTTTTTAAAAGTAGAGGGGTCATTTTCAAAACTGAACTCATATTTGTTGATTGTATAATAAGAGTGAATTGTAGTTGTATATATTAGTTTCTCTTCTCTTTCTGTTGTCACAAATTGTCCTAAATTAATTCCATAAAATGATATGCATTTGTTGTCTTGCACTAAAATGGTTCTTATAGGGCTATGTGACCATTCTAAAATGGTTCTTATAGCCAAGGTGCAATGAAAGTTGTGTGCAATTTGGAGCCCCAGAAGAAAAGTTCATTTTCTTGACTTTACCAGTAGATAGTACCTTCCTTCCCTGCCTTTGTGATTTCATGTCACTCTTAACTCTCCCTCCCTCTTCAGGTCATCATCATGCTGCCAATTTGAAACAGATTCTCTTTCTTCTTTTTAAAATGATGCTTGTGATTATATTCAGTCTACCCAGAAATACCAGGTAATCTCTTCATCTTGTGCCTTGTAGAGTACATCTGCAATTTCCTATTTGCTTTGTAAGGAAACACTTTACAGATTCCAGTGAAAACAACATGAACATCTAGGGGATGGATATTGTTCTTTCTACCACAGCTGACCTTGGTGATACACCAATTGCTCAGAATTCTCTCCTTTTTAATACTAAAATACCTTCTTTTCTCAGCTAAAATAATTCATGGTCCCACAGTTATCAATCTCATATTCATAAAACAATATACAAACTTAAGTACTATGAGAAAAAGCATAATGTATATTACAACTGTCATTTAGATATTTGAGTTTTTGTATAAATTTTTATTTTAGAAGAAAAAATTAATAGAAAATTTATAAGATGTGGAAAATGTTGCTAATATTCTGAACCCACCCTAATATTAAAGTTATTTTTTAACCTCAATTTAGATAACAATAATGGTGAACAATTCAGTTTTTCAGATATACATATACCCCACATATTGTTTTTATATATTTTATTATTTTAATGGAAACTGATGTACTTCATATATATCTTGAGATCATAGGGACACTTGCATCTTCAATCGAAAGACAAACTCCCAATATTGACTCTGAATGCATTCATGTCCACGTAGATTTGTTTCTATCTGCATTTTTATGAATATAAACATGGGTGAAATCACATTTGACATATTTAATTTTTAACATAATTTTTGTACATATTTGTAAAAGGAATATTTTTCATAGGGTCATTGTCACAGGCCAGTGGAAATGAGATCGAACCATTCCCAACGGGGAGGACAAGGATTGAAATTTGAGCCAAAAGACTGGCAGAAGGGCTCAGAACCTCTCTCTGGACTGTAACCTTGAGTTTATTTAGAACCAGACTTTTATAGAAAACATGAAGCAATCAGTAACAAAGGATGTTTTGATTCAGGGTCACACGGTTACAAGTATATCTTCACCAGGAGACTATCTAAAGCAAGTACTGTCTAAGCTTCTCAAATGTGGCCGAAGTGTGACCTCAAAGAGGTTTTACAAAGATTGCTCTGTAGACAGCCAAAGACACTTTGCTTTTCCCTCCATGCCCATTAGACAAACATTCAGTAACTTATCAGAGCAGGCCAGAAATGAAGTAATGAGAACATGGCTCTTATAGATTATGAACTTAGAAATAGTTTGTCGTATTTATTTAAATGACCTGCATTTTATTTTTTAATTTTTATTAATGTATTGTAACAAACATAAGTTTTGTGTACTTTTTTAACCCGGATGAGACTCTTAGAGTTGTTTTTCTATTAAAAATAATTTAATTCTATGATGAAGAAACATATACTTGCATTTAATGTCCTTGAGCATATTAAATATAAATTTCAAATAATTTCAAAATATAGGCAAAGCCATATTAGTGAAAACTATTAACATTAAGGTATATATGTTCTATAACTTTTATAATAGTTTTATTTCTAATACATGTAAAAATGTACCTGAAGTATTTGCATGAAAAGAAATCTGAGGCACAT
Organism: Uropsilus gracilis; assembly: GCA_004024945.1. Taxonomy (NCBI): domain Eukaryota; kingdom Metazoa; phylum Chordata; class Mammalia; order Eulipotyphla; family Talpidae; genus Uropsilus; species Uropsilus gracilis. Next base: position 19,761 of record PVHY01008318.1, read on the forward strand.
ATTGTATCCAAAGAGTAATTAGAATTTAAAACCATTGATATTTTCATTTTTAATACTGAGCATTCAGTTTCAAGTTAATATGGTTGCATATTCTAAATTCCAATTTTATAAAAATATTAATTTCAAAAACATTTCCAATATTATATTGGTAAATTTCATCTGCTAGGTTTTTAAATTGAAGTTATAGGTTATAATATCATGTTAATGGGTATTTCTCACATTCTCCTACTATCTTAAAGTCCTTTTTAAAGATGTGTGTTAAGGAAAGGATGATGAAAACTAGTTAGAAATTCTGGCATTGTTGAAGGGTAAAAAAAAAAAACACTAAAGGAAAAGTCCAACTGATTTTTTTATTATTAAGGAAAATGATCAATATGCGTTTTCTAAGTAAAAATAATATCTATTTTAGAAAAAACACAAATTTTATATAATCACTATTGCAATGTACATGCCAAACTTTACATAATTGTTTCATCATATTCTGTAATAAATATATACTATACAACTTAAATCCCAATTATTAGAAATAATATACAACTTTATTCCCAGAATCAAAGTTGTTTTGGTATTTTATTATTGAAAAAAAACTTACTCAACAAAACAATAAGCAAGATAAATATAAAAAGAAATATGAAAGTCAAGGACATTTCCTTCTTTGGCATTATTAATACTAACATTAAGACCAAGGGTTTATTTTTAGAAAGATGGGGATATCGAATTATATAAGCTGTGGCAAAAGATGCACTTTATTATGCCTGTTAAATATATATGGATAACTAACATTTATTTAATTAATGCTGTCATGTGTACTTTAGGAAAGAAAAAGTTAAATTTAACTTTGAAATTAATGACCATGCCAGAAGATGTAATAAGACTTAAGCAGACATACACAATTGCATACACACTTATAATAAACTTTTAAAGCATGTTCACTATCATTGATTTCATTAAATATCACATCAAAATATAGATAAGATGAAAAACACAACTGCTCACTCAGAGAACCATACATGTATTCACAATGACTCAGCATGATCCTCTCTTAAAAAGTAGATATTTTTAGACCAAGACTGCAAACTTTCCTAGAACATAGTTAACAAAATTGGCTAGCAATATTTCCATAAAAGAAATAAGATTACAAGGAATCTCCTATAAGAAAATAATTTATGGCCTATATTGACATTACATAAAGAATCCCATTTTTTCTATTTCAAATCTTTGTGAAATTCCTACTTCTCTATCTCCTAATTGTCCAATTGTCTAATAAATCTGGCATAGATATTAATAGAACTAATGTGAAACAGTAACCAAATTATAAATTTTCTATAACTTAAACAAATTTTACAAAGAGAACCAAATATTTTTTATGGATATTGAGTGGGTTTTAATCTTCAAAAGTACTATGGATAAATTGGCAGTGGGCATTTCATCAACATCATTGATAAGGAAATAATATGAAGTGGTAAATAAGATAAATCTAAAAATATCTTGAGGCATTTTGAAGAGAAAATAAGCATGTCACTAAAGATAAATAACACTTGGTAATTAACTAAGGAGGTAACGAACTTCTACAGTCAAAACTGCAGGGTATTATTAATGGATTTAAATTATAACATAAAGAGATGGATGGCCTATGCTCATGGAAAAGGAGTATCAACATAATGAAAATAGTCAACTGACCGAAAGTAGCATATAAATTTAACAGAATTCCCATTAAAAAACCTCACAATATTCTTCATTAAGGATTGAATCAAAATTATTTAAATTTATAGAGAACCATAAAAGATCTCAAATAGCAAAAGCAATCCTTTGAAAAAAGAAGAATGGGAAATCATGTTACCTAACTATATACTCTACAGCAATGGTAGTTAAAAAAATATGATAATGCTGTAAAATTAAACACCTGGATTAAAAAGATAAATATAATTTCATGTTTCACTTCATGTATATGTCAATACTTATTAATGAAAAAGAATTCACACTTATTCATGAAAAAGTTCACACTCATAAATTGAGGAAATGGACAAATAGTACTTTAAAAACTGGATGGTCATATATAAAAGTAGAAGGAAAAATAAGTCTCATGCACAAAGAGTAAAATTCTAAAAGATCTAAATATAAGATGCACAAAGAGTAAAATTCTAAAAGATCTAAATATAAGATCAACATAAAATATGTTCAAGAAAACATTAAACAAAGATTTTATTATATTGATAGTAATTTATTTGCAGAATGTACCTCTGTGGAAAAGGAAATCTAAACAAAAATAAACAATTGGAACTAATTTAAATGAAAAACTTTTACACAGCAAAATAAATATGCATTAAAAAAGACATCACACTGAATGATAAAAAAGTTTACATATTAAACAATTAACAAAGTGTGATCCAAAATACATAATTTATTTTATTTAACAATAAAAAGTAAGCAGCACAGTTAATAAATGGACTGCAGTTCTGTAACAATAATACAAAAAATATCCAGAGACCAAACAAACAGCACATAGAAAAATGTCCATCATTGCTTTTAATTCAGTAGATGTAAGGAAAAACCACAATGAGATAGCATTTCTCTACAAGGAGAATAACACATGTTAAAACAACCCCAACAAGAAGTGCTGAAGAGGATGCTGACAAAAAAGAAACCTCATGCACTGCGGGTCAGAATGTTAACAGGTGCAATCAAGTTGGTAAGTTATGTAGACTTACCTTATAAAAACAAAAGGTAGAAATTACATATCACCAAGCTTTCCTACCTTTGGGCATAATCAAGTTCCATGAAAATATTAATTTAAAAAATTATGTTTATTTCAGCACTGTTACAATAGTTGGGATATAGAAGCAATGTAAGCTCCCCCAAAGAGATGATTTGATCAATGGTGGTGTGAGAATATTGGAATATTATTCAACCATAAAGAGAAACAGAATATTACTGTTTACAATAAAATGAAAAGTATTTGAGAGAGTTATGACTAGTAAATTAAGTCAATATTACAAACATAAATAGTGAACACATTTAGACTGTTCAAAATAGCAACATATGAAAGACAATTGATATTTATAAATTCAAAGAGACATTTGAGGTCAAGATGGAGCAAATAGAGAGGTGCATATTTTATACAAAACTGCATAATAGAAAAATATGGAGGTTGCAAGTAAACAAATATAGGAAACAAAGTTATTAATTTCAACTCAATGTACAGTGAAACAATACATGAGAGCTTATCAATATCAGCATTAATTAAAATGTCAAAGTGACTACAATTAATAAAATGGATATAGACTGCATACAAAAACAAGAAATAAGGAAGAGACTTTGTTTTTATTGAAGGATAATTGCATAGTATAAATAGAAGTGTCACTGTGTCTTAAGTGATCTGATGCAAAATTATGGATAATTATTTGTTCATTATAATTTTTACTTGACATTTCCATGAAAATATATATTTTGGAACATGAACGACATTTAATTAAATACTCATTTTTAATACTGTGCTTTAAATTCACAGATAAAAAATCAATTTTTTATTTTATTTTAGTTTTTTATCCAAATGATGGATATTAATTATATTTCAGATTTTCTCTTTAGTTAGGGGGTTATTCTTCATAGCAAAAAAGAGAAGCTTTGACATTATTCATATTGCAAACCTGAATTATAAGATTTTACTCCTATGTTGATGGATAAATGGTGGGAATAAAGTATACAATGCATACTACATTTGATATTGCTCTCTAGGTAATCAAGAGCAGAGCAACATTATATAAAATGATCTAAAAAAGTAAGATTTTACTTAAATATTTTGGTGATTTGTAGATTCTGTAATTTTATGCATGTTTCATTCATTAAAAGCAGTTGTAGAAAAAAATACTGAAACATGTATAGACTAATATAATAAAATCCAGTAATCAATAAAATAACATTACTGGTCAACTTCACTTGATAGAATTATTTAATACAATTAGCTTATTTTGGAAAAAAATATTTAACATAAATTTAAAAGATGTTCATCGTTTTTTTTCAATTTATAGAACATAACATAAGTTAGTTTATAAAGTTCTTTCTAAGTTTAAACATCTAAATCTAAAATTTTATTATTTTTGGATGCATAGTAACAGTTTCTTACACTTACGCTCTTACACTGCTGGTGGGAATGTACACTGCTCCAGCCACCATGGAAGCAGTGTGGAGGACCTTCTAATTAATGAAAATGGAACTACCATTTGACCCAGCAATTGCTCTTCTGGGAATCTATTCAAAGGAGATCTCAGTACTTATACAAAGGATACCTGTACTTGGTTAACTGCAGCACAATTTATAATTGCAATGACATGGAAACAACCCAAATGTCCCAAAACGGATGAATGTATGAAAAATATGTGGTATATGTGCACAATGGAATATTACTTATCAATAAAAATGACAAACTTGATGAATTTATGATAGCATGGATGTACCTAGAAGAAATCATATTAGCAGAAACAAGTCAGAAGGAAAAAGACAGAAACCAAATGGTTTCACTAATATATGGGACATAGGAAAAACAAACAAAAGGCCAGGACGAAAGTCAAAATAAATTCACAACCAAACTAAAAAACAAAGCTGGGGAGCAGGGGATGAGAGGGAGCAATACGCAAGGTGAGTCAGTGGGTGAATCCTGGGAAAAACAAAGATTTCTTATGTAGCGTCCTCTATACTAGCTCAGGTCCCATAGGTTGATTATTATATTAATATTCATTATACTTTTCAGCCAATGTAAGAAGTATTACAAAATTATTGTAGTTCTTGTCATCTTAATAGTTACATATATTTAGAGCCTGATAACTAAACAATTTTAACATCTAGCTCTATTTATAATGCAATTTTGTTTACCTTGGGAGTCATTGTTTCACTTGTAACTTAAATATACTTTAAAAGGCTTATATTTAGAAATTTTTTAATATCATCTGTTCCATTGATTTATTTTTTTTTTCGACCCAAGGCATACATACAAAGAAAATATTAAAGGTAGTTTCTAACTGCTTGTGAGTTTATTTTTCTGTTTTGATATGTTAATGTTGCTAGTCTAAACATCTAAGTCTTGAGTTAGTTTTTGTCTTCCATAAAATCCTTTCCTGTTTTCATTCATTTGCATGTGGCTGTCCAGTTATCCAGAGCTATTAATTGAACGAATTTTCCTTATTCCATATTCTTTAGTTCTTTTGTTATAATTAAGTAGCATATATATATATGGGGAGGTCTCTTTCTGGGTTCTAAATTTAATTTCTTTATGTCTACCTTTATTCAACACAATGCCTTTGTAGTTACTATAACTTGGCAGCATAGCTTAAGGTTGGGGATTATGATACCCCCATTCCTGTTTTTTCTTCTTACAATTATTTTGACTAGTTAGGTCTTTTATAATTCCAAATTTTTTAAAGTTATCAATTAAATTTCTAGTTATCTAGTGATATATAGATAACTAGATATCTAAAATAGCTAGATAACTAGATATTACTAGATAGCTAGTGATGACTAGATAACTAGCTATCTAGTTAGTGTTGGTTACAGGAATTTCATCTTGTATAATTATCAGAGCTGGCTAAGCATTCTGGTGCCACATTCTATGTATGGCTTTTTATTTGCATCTGATACTAAAGTAACAGAAGTACCCAACTTTAAATAGGGAAATGCATAGTTAGAACTCACAGCATGAACTGAAACCCATGATGATGAACTGAAACTTTTTATAATTTTGAACTCATTGATAAAGTTGTGCTGTAGAAGTGAGGACTTTCGTAAAAATTATAAATATGGAAGAGTTTCAGGCAGATCCAGAGGAAAATAGAGCAGTTATAGGGTCAGGTTCCCATGTCATTTAAGCACATAATCATATCCTAATCACAGTATGGGAGCTTAAATATTTTTACTTCACCTCTCCTGTCCAAAACCAAGAATATCTCTGTGGCCCATCCTAATCAAAAAACACCCAGAAACAAGGATTCTTTAAATTCTAATACTCCAACCTGACCAAATTGGCAAATTAAAAAAAATATAAGTGTCACATGGCATTTATACATAGCTCTTTAAAAGATAAGAGTTCATAAGCTACCATTGTGTAGCTAACTCACTAATTAAAACACAGACTTTCTTTCCCTAGAAGAAATTACTAACCCCCTTTTCTGTTTTCGGATGATACTCATTTTCTCCCAGCTAATTATACTTCGATTTGAAAAAAAATGTAATTTAAATTCTGAGGAAAAAAAACACAACAACTTACTACCATAATACATCTCATGTTTCATGAGAAGATGGGAAAGGAGAAATAAATATTCAGTGGGCATAAATACAGGCATATCAGTATCAAAATGAGGATGAAATACTCAAGCTATTGTAGCCCTCACTCATACTATGTGTCACCTGAAGAGGGCTCATATATGATGCAAATATAGTTCAAGGATTTAAAAAATTATTTGTACACGATATAGTTTATAGTTTAATGATGCATTAGCTACAAAAATGTACATTTCAGATGTACAACTTTGTGATTTTCAACATATGCATACACCCATGAAAATATCACGACAGTGAAAATGATAAATATATCCATCATCTCTAGCAGTTTTCTTTTGAGTAGGTAATATGGTATGTTAAAACTGCTGAAAATATTTTAACTAGGATGAAACATGTGATTGTTTTTAATTTCTGGTACTGTAGCATATTTCTTCTTTAGAACTTTAATTTTAATTATGAATATTTATCAAAAAATATTGATTTGTCTCTGAATAAGTAATTGCTGAAAACTGATTTTTCATCTAAATAGGAAATTTTCACAAGATTATATCTTGTCACATATAAACAATTTTTTTTCTTGAACTATTTCTAATCAGAATAGTTTTGATTGAATTCTAATCAGAATTGCTGAAAAAGAAGAACTTATTAAAGGTGGATTGACTTTGTTGCAAATCAAAATGATATCTCACCATTTTATAAGGTCAGGATCTTATATCTGATTATGAAAATAAAATTAAGATAATGTCTGTTATGATCATAATTATCCAACTTACATAGATTTGGTTATAAATTTAAATTTAACAATAAAAACTAAGTGCATTGTTGACACTGTCTTCTCCATGAACCTTGGGGAAAAACAACAATATTTCCTATTTCCCCACCTTGGGCATACATCATCTTGAAATTACTTCTGGTTTGGGTATAGTCACATGCTCATTTTAGAACAAGTTTTATGGTCAATAAAATACAGTGACCAAACCTATATCACATGTGTCATGTGTGCAGGATGACAATATTTTCACTGTCTGGAGATTTCTCAAAGATGTAATAAAGAGTCAGAATGCAAAACAGAGGACACAGTAGATGCACACTGAGCATATATCTACGTTAAGGAACGTTTTATCTTTTTTTTTTTTTTACATATTTTGGTTCATATTATTATTATTATTATTATAAATATACATAATTTTCTGGTTTCCATTAGGTAAGATTTTCATCTAACTAAGCAACTTTAAAAAGCTAAAACCAATAGATGAACAATGACAGACATCATCTGACTGAAAGAGTGCATTTCTAGCAATATTATTTTCCTGTAAATTGCTCTAAGTCACATTTTCCCCTCTGCTTGTCTTTATATTTACACACCGTTATGTTGTAAGAAACTAGAGCACTTATAAAAAAATCACTTTATCCCATTTTTACATTGTAACAAAAATCCAATAAATCTCACACATTTGCCCTCTCATGAATTTTGCTTCTCAAGAAATATTTTAAGATTTGCACTTTTTTTTCTGACATGCCTGCAGCAATCATTTAGTTTGAATATCTGTTTCAAATAACAGAAGCTACTATGAAGCAGATTGTATTTTTCACACTTTTGGCTACATGTATGTGGGAATGAGTATCTTACTTCCTAAAAATAAATTCGATCTTTTGTAGGTATCGTGTATTAATACTTCATGCTGTTGAAGCTCATTTCAAGATAAACAACTGTATTTAAAACACTACAAGAACTATGAAAAAGTCAATGCTGACTTAAATTTTGAACATATTGATATTGGGAGTTAAAAAGGGCAAAAGCCTCTCCAGCCTGCATGCTGGAAAGCACGCTGGAAAATAAGCAGTACTTAAAAATGTAGCTTCTGCTGCCGAGTTTCTTGCACCCAAATGGCATTTGTAAGTCACAATGCAATTTAAACAACAAGATTTATTAAGAACTTATTAACCAGGGAAACAAAAAGTCCTTAATGCCACAAGTGGTCAGTTATCTTACCCCAGTTACCATTTTCAGACCCAAAGATCACAAAGACATATGTCCAAGATGGTGCCCTTTCACCCCTCCAAACCTGAAGCTGACACTTTGCAAAGCCCAGTCTTTCTTTTCCATTTCCTTTTTGCTTCACTCTGTCCAGAATTCCAAGCTCCTCAGCTTCTCCAAGGTTCTGCAAACTTCCCTGCAAAATCAGCTTTTCAAATCCCTGACTTTCTCCTGGTACCAGCTTTCCAAAAACACAAACATTTTTTTTTTTCTTTTTCGTGCTGCCTTTTGCTCCAGCATCAGTACCTTTCAGGTTTCTTCACCCGATGCTCTACACTCCCGACTACACCTTGGCTCCTGGCCATTACTACGCTACCATTCTCCTGGAGTCCAATCATACTCCTACTGAGAGTAGTGTCTGGTTATTCCAGGCCTGCTTTCCTGGCAGCCCACCATGTTGGATTCTCTAGGATACACCCCGACTTCTCTCCCATTTTTTTTTCTTTTACATTTTCTTTCCTCGTTTCCCTTCCTTCTCACGCAGTCTTTCCGTTAGACCCTTCTCAGCAGGGCAGTATGACTGGCAATCCAATTTTCAACTATGGTACTACTAGAGTAAACCAACTGTATGATGCTGCAGAACCACCCACTAGCAATATTTTTATAAGTAAATGTAATTAAGAGCATGTTGCATTTAAAAGCTTACAATAGACTTTTAGATATTTTAAAACCATCAGAATATGTTTAGGTTAATGTGTCTTATAATTTTATAAATAAACCTAATACATTAGAGAGAATGTTAGTTTTAGTAAAATTGCTGTTTTAAGAGTTACCACTATCACTAATTATTGCTGAAGCATCATTACAATCTTCCCTGTCACTTCATATGTCTCCCTAAGGGTGCCACTGTAGGGAATGATCCATAAAAATGTATTTAAAGCTGGTGTCAACAATAGAATAAAACCTCAATAGTCATATTTGCACAGTGAAGGCACTGAAATAAATGGTCTCTCTTTCCTTCTTGAAGGTAAAAGTTAAGTGTACATTTTCTTTCCCTTTAATTATAACCTTCATCAGTTCACAAAACTTGCAACTAAGACATTGCAGCTTGATTTACATGTAATTTTTCAGATAAATGAACAAATATAAAAACAAACCTTCTATTTTGATGACAAAGTGCTAGTCATATCTTTGTCAAAATTATAGATTACTTTCTAAATTCAGAGAATGTAAAAGCTTCATGTACCTTTTCTCTTAATTATAATGAGGATTCCTTTGTCACTGAGGATTCTGAATCACTTTCCTGAGAGTCACACTCAACAGCCTCTTACATGAAACCTAGAAGAAAGACATAAAATACGTTTTTTTCTTTGTAAATCAGTGATATATATTAACCATGATTAAGAGGGTTATCATGCAGTCATCACCTATTTATTGAAAGTAGATGAGATAAAAATAATGAATCTAAAACTGAAAACTGCAGCAAGAATTGCATGGTGCTACTCATATATGACATAGATAATAGAAGATAGAGATAGATAGATGACAGATAGATGATAGACATATAGATAGAAAGACAGATAGATAAAAAGATGATAGATAGATGATAGATAGATGATAGATAGATAGATAGATAGATAGATAGATAGATAGATAGATAGATAGATAGATAGATAGATAGATAGATAGATAGATAGATAGATAGATAGAAAATAAAGGTCAGACTAAATCTTTAATTGAATCAAACCCTAGAAATTTGATTGCAGACCTGAGGCTACAAGAGTGGAGATGCATGTGGAAAGCAAAGTGTGTTGGGGTCCCAAAGAACTGTGGTGGGGTGTACTTTGGTGGTGGTGTGCTGGGGTAACATATCCTGGAGGGTGTGACCCTGTACCTCTAAATCATTTACAGTATTTATACAAATGTGACCTGTTTTAAAATAAAAGCAAAATGTAAAAAAAAAAAAAAAAGTCAAATGCAATCACAACTCAAGTAGCAAAAACCTCTGGACAAGAAAAAAATAAAATTTGAAAACAAAATGGTTCTTTTTATATGTCCTGTACAATTAAAATTTTATATTATATTTATATCTTAATGTAACAATAAGGATTTTATTATTATGATTGTTGCCTTTAAAAATTCTAATTGGCTACAATTACAAAGTAAAAAAGTGTTGAGTCATATTGATTTGCTTGGTTATTTGCAAGGTTTTTAATTATTTTTTTTCTAATTTAAAATCAGCTTACCTAAAACAGGTTTCTAATTTTAAAATAATAAATTTAAAACTCATTTCTAATATGTATACACATACCTTGATGTCTACATTTTAGTTCTTTATCCAGCAGCTAATGACTAAAATTAATTTGGTGATAAGAAAAAATAATCAATCTGTGAATAAAGAATGTAGTAATAGAAAACAGGGTATTAGGAGGGTTTTGAGAAACATGAAAACTCTCTGTACTACGAAGTTATCCAAAAGTCATCCATATGACGAAGGTATCCAAAAGTCATCCATACTATCCACTATGATAGTAGTATCTCTATCCTGCCAACACTGGCAAAGCAAAATTGCTTTTCCTTCATTTGATTTAAATTTAAATATATGTATAATATATGTATAAATAGCAGTATAATACATGTGTAAAATATATACACATATAAATACATATATAAATATATAATGCATACATGCATATATGTGTGCATATTTAAAGCAGGAAGAAGCACAGTTTTCTCAGATTATGGTTTCAATAACAAAATTTTTAAATCTAGTAGTTATTTTGTTTTCTACATGCTTATTAAACTCAAGTAGATTTAAGTAATTCTTGACTAAAATGAGTTAGAGTATATTTGCACATCACAGATTTAGAATCGTTAAGATTTCTGCCTAGGAAATATTGAATGTGTGAGATAGGCCCCTTCTTTTTCTCACATCATTTTAAAGTTTATACTCAAAAATTATTCCTTCTAAAAGGCAGAAATTTCATCATTTAATGATTATACTTATCCCTGCTATATCTTTTAATATGTGGCAGATTCTTTCACTAGAGAATATTTTCATTACAAATATGGTTTTAATTGATGCACATAATTCAACATCAGAAATGTTATATCTGCTGCCTAAATTTCAGGGGAAACATTAATAAATGAATTCTCAAACCTGTCGTTTACTTTGGGTAAGTTTTTGATGACGTTTTGACTTCAGTTGCATTGATAGTAGACATTATTTTAGGAGCTTTATTTCAGAAGATAACTGTATTTCTTCTGGTCAGGTAATATTGGTATGTATAAAGTTTTGCTCACCATAATTTAAAACAAATGTATTCTAAATATAGAAGATACATGCAAAAAATGGTGCAGGTAGATGCAGAATCTCTAAGTTGCGCCACATAATGGAGAATTTGTTCGTAATATAATATTTACTAAATCATTTGATACCTGAAACTATTAACAGCATAATATGCTTTTCTTCTCTCTCTCTCTACACACACACACACACACACACACACACACACACATTATACACACACATGCAAAAATTAGGTTTCAGTATTTCTTTGGAGAGGATTGATGACTAAAATGAGAAGCAGTATAATTTTACATATCTATGGAAGTCCAAATTTATTGTGATGTAATGAAGAAGATGGTACTGGTTTCCAATCTATATATTAACTATCTATATACTAACTAGATACTAACTTTGGTATTTAAATATTTAATAAATTTGAATTTTCTAGCATAATAAAACTGCTATTTTAAAATGGCATTATAGCTGCAGTCATTGAATAAAAAAGAAAAAATTGATGAATAATTGAGAATTTCCATATAATAAAATGGAAAATTGTGTCATCTTAAATAGAACAAAATAAAAGCTCTGAGAGATGGATTTTTAAGTTATAGTTATAAATTGTATGAGAAATGTTGTAAGAATTATATTCATTACCAAAACAAATTTTCAACCCTTGAAATCTAAAGCAAGCTATTCTAGGAATAAGCACATGCCAATCATAAAATATGAGACAAGTATAAATATTCATAGTTCTAAATGTGAAGATATAAAAAGATTATATAAATATTATAGATAAAAATGAGCATTGCAATTATAGTCTAAATAAGAATATTGTTCTGTGTAGACTATTAACTAAAAAATAAGTAATAATAATAACTAAATACTAAATAATAACTAATAACTAAAAAATAAGTAAAAATAAACTAAATTGCATTACTTTTACTTTCATAGATAAACTAAGATAGATTGGAGAAATTGAAAATTTTCTAGAGTGCTGTACATTAAAATGTGACCGTCCAAAATCCACAGGTTGAAACCTTAATTCCCAGATTCACTGTATAAGGAAATTGCTTCCTTGCAAAAGAACTAAGGCTCTAATGTCATAAGATAGGGTTTTAACTAATAGAATTGTGAACTTATAAGAGAACTTACAAGAGAATAGGGAGGCATGACAAATGTTACATACAGGTCAGAAAGACAACCAAACCCTAGCAAACTGTAATTTTGGATTTTCCACTCTCTAGAACCATGAACAAGAGAAGCTACCTTAATTGTGGCATTTTGGTATGCACACCAAGCAGACTAACAAAGAACAATGCAAATTTAATTTTATATTAATATTTATAGACTCACTGTAGACAAAACTAAGTGCTAGAAATTGACATAAGTAAAATTTTATTATATAATTGGATCTTATCTTACCAAAGAGCAGTTTGAAGAATAGGAACCTATATAAACATATGTATGTATGTACACAAATCAAGTATCACTGAAATTGAATTTTTGCATGTGTATATAAAGATGTACATAAGGATATATGTATAACAATGTATGTGTCTCTATGTGTGTAGGAAGAGATGAAAACTATGTTATCCTACTAGTAGTTTTGCATAGTAAATGAAGAACACATTCACTGACTTTATTTTTATAAAGTGTGTCATAAAATCCAGACTTTTTTTTTCAGTTTACAAAAGGGTTTTATTAACAAGGAAAATTAACCAGGAAAACACAAATTCCTTAAACCACAAGAAGCCAGTTCTCTTACCCCAGTCAACATTTTCAGTTCCAAAGGTCCTGAAGACACATGTCCAAAATAGTGCCACTTTGCCTCTCCAAAACTCAGGCAGTCACTCTACAAATTCCAGTCTTTCTCTGGTGTCTTCTCTTCGCTAGTTCTCTAGTTTTCCAAGCTGCTCTGCTTCTCCAAGGCTCTTCAAATTTCTTCCACAATTGCTGATCCCAAATCAGCTTTCCAAATATGCTGCCTTGCTGTGGCTCCACACTTCCATACTTTTTAAAAGTGATGATGATAGCACGTTCTCTCTGTCCACATGTGACTATGCAGATGTCACTCTTTCCTTTTTCCTTTTCCTGGTAAACCTGACCTTTTAAAATATAAAGCCTTAAAAATGTGATGCTGATAAATAAGAAGGATTTACCTGTAAAAATTCTTTAGCAAGAGAAATTCCTAAGTATATTTCAAATAAATAATAAGAATTCCCCAGTCATATTGATATGAAATAGTGTTATAGTGAAGACAGCTTAAACAGAATTACAGCAAGTTTCTTTTGTTCCACTTAAACCAACTGTCTAAATTCTTAAACATAGACTTTTCCTTCTTCACCATAAAGAAAACAGAGGAATGAGGCAATTTCGGGAGTGATTATCTCAATTCACTGCCTCACTTTTCTACAGAGCTTTCTGTCAATTATTCGTATTTAATGGAAGTAGAGATTTTGGAAATGAACATATTTGAGTGACAGCAATTTTTCTAAAAATTGCTGAAAGAAAGCAAACCTAAAAGAAAATAGCTTATCAACTTCATGAGACCAGAACAGAACTATTGCCATTTCTATGACAATATACTAGAATCAGGTGGAAGGATGGCTGCTAAGTGAGAAAATATAGTATTAAGCAATGTTTTTGCATATATATGGTTTTAGGAATGTAACTGCCACTATAAAATATATCACATAAAATGATGTGAAAAGAATGAATGGAAAGCTAATCTAAAAGAGTGTATTTTAAGGTAAAATTTGAATGAAAACTGAAGATAGCTTTGCAAAAATATGAGAAACATGCCATTGGTTAAAACAAAGAAACAAAGTCATTACGCATGATTGATTATGCGTGAGGCTTGGTAAAGTCTGTCTGTAGAGGTTCAGTTAGTAAAATGTGTAGGATGTAAGGGTCATAGATGGTCTCTTTCTCAAAAAAAAAAAAAAATCTTCTCAGACCCAAAAATCATTGTTAGCTCAAATTCTACAAACATGGGATCACAACTTGCATAGCCCACAAAGCATGGTTAGAAGATACCTTAGGGAGTGGGGGGGAGGGAAGTAAATAGAGATGTGTTTAGTTATTTAAATAGCAATCAAGATTTAATGTGTTCTGCTGAAAAAACAAACTAATCACAATTTTTAAAATAGGTATAGAAACAAATTGTAGATATATCAGAAAGTTGTAACTACAAACTATCTCATGTAACAGGAGAACATTTCCATTTCTCAGGGAGGAAATGCCTCCACTGGAAGTGAGAGATGATGAATCCATCTCTTCTTTGTTAATCCATTTAGATCTTGAACAATAGGCACCTTTCTTTTTTCTCTAGTGAAGTGAAGCACATATATATTCAAACTTTTTCTGTGCCCAGCATTGTGCTATACCCCATACAATAATAGCAATAAATTTGAAGACATAGTTTAATATCCCTGAGGTGGTTTTCTGGAGTGCCTTGAAGAAGTAGTTTTTTTTTTTTTTTTTTTAATCAGACTGTGTGCAAAGTTTAATTTCATATTAGCAGTTTCTTTAGTGTGAGACCTTTAACTTATTATTATCCTGTATCTGTGCTCCACATTTTCATTCTCTATATAAAAAGTCTGAATGAAAAATAATTAATTTACATATTCCAAGTGTTTTTTATTAAATCCATGAATGCTAATTCATGAAACAGCGATCCTAATGCCCTGCACATACTTTTCCTTTCCTTCTTTTTCTCTTTAATTTATATTTCCAATTATAAAAAAAGGAAAAATTAACAAATAAAATTGTTTATTAAAGCACATATATTGTGAATTGTATTAGATATACAGCTATATGTGAAGGTATAATGTAGGTAAGTGTGGAAGGAGGGATACCATGATTCAAGATTAAGAATAAAATATTAACTGCTCTGCAAGAAAAAAAATACTCAGAGCATACATGGATAGAGATATTAAAATTGAAGGGATAAATAATAAAAATCTGGAGAAATAGTCATTAAATAAGTATGGGCTAAAAGTCTTCTACTTAGGAGATTTTTCCACAAAAATACGACCCTGAATCTTCTAGGCAAAAAAAAAAAAAAGTCTATTACCGTCAAAAAGAAACAAGCACAAAACTAGTTACTAAAAACCACTCTAATCTATGCCCTCACAGTTGTCATAGATCATCAGGCAGGATGCATAGGCTGAGGTGATTCCTCACATTCTGCTTCCAGAACAATTTAGATTATTAGCAGAATTCAGTTGCAGGTAGGACCGAGTGTTCCTATTTGCCAGAGACCTTGTTCCTTAGAGGCCTTTTTCAAAGGGGAACACATGGACCAGCCATCTTAGAGCCAGCAAGCCACCTTTTGATGTTTACCCCTTGAGCAACTCTTCTGCCCCTCTTTGTGCTGAGTCTATGACAAACTGTTCAGAATATTTCTATTTGTAAAATATTTGTAAAAGCTCAAGTGATTATATTTAATTCTTCCATATAATGCAGAACAGTATTTTTTAAGGTTTTTTATGATAATCTCACATCTAAGTTTTATTTTTTGTTTGTTTATGTGTTTTGTTTTTGTCATTTTTGCTAAGTGAGGAAATATATTTATAGGTTCTGGGGATCCAGATTTAAGCACTTTTTTGGGTGAGTGACTATTTTGACTACCACTGTATATAGGAATTGTCACATGGATATATTTTACATTTATATGTTTCATATTTATATAGCTATATAAAACTGTAAATAGAAGACAGATAGATAAGATAGATAGGTAGGTAGGTAGATAGATAGATAGATAGATAGATAGATAGATAGATAGATAGATAATAATTTTAATCAGGATTGAACATAAAATCTGCAATGATTTTTAGAGAAGTGAATTATATTCTCAGTTGACTTCAGTTGTGCCTTACATTATAACATAGGCATAGGTTATTGAAGAGTAAAAGAAAATCATTAAAATGGCAATTTGTTATAATTGTTTATAGTCTATCTAAAACTATCAAAATTTGGCAAATAAAGTTTAGAGATCAGGCTGGATAAACTAAATCAAACCAGAAATATATGTAAAAATTTTTGTTACTTTTAATGAAAATGATAATATGATACAGGAAAACATGAATTATGTAAAAAAGGATCACAAAGTTAAGTATTTGTCTGAATGTAGGGTTTATATGAGCATAATCCTCAATATGCTTCTTATTAGTCATGCCCCACCCTTGTTAAAGAAAAAATATACAGAAGAATTACACTGGAAATAGCTTGTTGACTGCACAAATGTTATCAGTGAAATTATGTTTCTTAATTTTGGTGATTTAACTATATATATATATATTTTAATAATAATATCTGTTGCTATTAGTTTTTATGATCAATTCTATTTTTACCAAAAGGCCAGCACATAAACCAAGATAACAATTTATCATTCTGCTAAAGGAAGAATTAATATACCATTTATATTATCTAAGTGTATATACTTTTAATCAAGGACTGATATCAACATGTTCTGGAAACACAAATAATAGAAATTCATTTAATATCATAAATCTACAATATCATAAAGTGCATAGACAGTTTTCAGAGACAAATTCTATACCTCTTGGTGTTTTGTTTTTTGTTTTTTCATTTTTTTAATCTCCTAAAGAGAGTAAGTTCCCACTATAAGGATTTATCTACATGATATGAATATACTTGGTTAGGATACAGAATCTTACAAAATCAAGTTCTCCTTTCCAGTGACTATATATATTCATAGACAAAGATATGTCCAGATGAAATATTAATCCACTTGACTTGACTCTGAAGGATCTATTGTATGGTTAGTAGAAAAGAGACTAATGAATTTTTGCCTAGTAAAAGTGATTTGTAGTTGAGAATGTGTTATTTTAATAAGGAAGACTTTTGACTAGAAGATATTTGAAGAATACAGAGACAGCATTGCTTATTGTGTTTTTCTCTGTGTCCCTTTTAATCAGAACTTTCTGCTACTTCTGACAAGGATAGAATTCTCTGCAATGTGCACATGGGAAAAAATAGTAGATATGGTGTTTACTGTTTTTTGATAAAGATTTGGAGGACAAATATATATATATATGCCTGTGTTTTTATCTATGTATTTTTTGGCATAGCTACAGGATTTACATCTAAGTTTTTAGTCTATTATGGATTAATTTTTGTATATGGTGTGCAATATTGGCCAGTAACTCTTAACTACATATAACATGGTAAATTTCCTATGCTGGAGACAATAAATTACATTATCTTTTACCTCTGTATACCTAAATATTTTGCATTATTTTTTCTCCTTACATATGTAAGGATATCTAACACCTGGGTAATATGAGTTATATTACTTCATTTACTAACTGTGTGTCTTGCACATTGTTTTAATTTCAGGAACCATGATTAGACTAGATTCAATTAAATACTAAACACCTTCCTCAGAGTGCAGGATTACATAGATTGTGAAAATAATGAGTGCATACTAAAAATAATATCATTTGAATATAAAGTGTTTTTTCTTTAGTTGTGGGTGTTGAAGAAGTAAAATAAATATACCAGATGAAGAATTATATAACTCTTACCAAGACTACTTTATTCAAGTAAATGTGTCACATTTAGTAAAACTTTTTGTAAAGGCGACTCAAACTTTGTTATATTCTCTGCTAATCTATTCTCATCTGTCATGATTCACTGAATTTTTCCATAGGTTATGCTAAAATATAATGAGGAAAGAATGGAGTCTATATATAGTTAATTTTTTAGGAAAGTACTAATCTCTGTCATTTCTCCCTAAACTGATCATTGTTGATAGATTATCCTGAATGGAGGTCACAAGATTTCTCAGATTTCTACTTAGTCTTTCATACAATGATAACTCATAGCTCAAAGCCTTGACTTCTAAATATGTTAAATTTAGTTGTATATTTGAAAATGGGGAGGTGGTTACCTGCTTTAACATTAGGATCAATGAAGCTACTCTGAAATTGATCATGGTAGGCACTCCCTTCATTATACATTTAACCAGAATATCCTCTACATTTTCTAAGACTGTTAGTTCTTCGGTTTCAGAATTAGCATGGACCTTAGATCTAGTACTAATGGAAAACATAGCATTTTTTATTTCACTTAATCTAGGGCATGGTTGTTTGTGTAGAAGCTAGGTCCCTTAGAGGAGTACAGATTAATCACTACTAGACCTGACCAGTATGTGATTATAGAATCCTTTTTCAGGAGACCTCATTCTTTGCTTCAATCAGTGGATTGTGCATCTTATTACTGGCTGAATTCTGGAAATCATAGACCAATTATGACTTTCCCTTGAATTGATTAGTCACAGCCTTCTGTTTATGTGTTTGTAAAGTTCTCTTGAACTTTACATATAGAAGACTATATCAAGGTCTTCTGTTAATTGTTCATTTAGTTTGTGCCTTGGAAGTTTGCTTTCTGTTAGCTTCTTCAATACTTTCTTAAATACTCGAAGAGAAAGCTATCTATTAACAACCAATTTAACTATTAGTTCATGTTTTTATACTAGCCTTTGTTTCTGATACTTATGTGTTGGAACTGGTCTTTGCCTATTCAGTTTCTTATTGTATCCTTTGCTAGTTAGAATTCTAGTTCTATTATAATACCTGTACTATAAATCTTCGTTGACTGAGAACAGATACTATTGATTTTATCAGAGGCATTTGTTTCCCCCATTGGTATGACATCTGAACTCTTTAAGCAAAGAGAGCCAGGGTGGCAGGGGTGGGGTGCTGTTTTATTTAATAACAAACAGTGGGCTATTCATGCAGATCCACAGACTTCAGGGGATTCTGGGTGCTTATCTTTGTCAATCTTCTGCTTTGACATATGAATGTTCTCAATCATTTTCTTCCAAGGTCCAGATTTTGGCAGAAAAAAAAATTGCAAAACTTAAAATTCACCTTCACTGATGTTCTATTATTCATATTTAGATCTCAAGTTTAGTGATCAATATGGATATTTCTCAACACTAAGATCGCTGTGCTTACCAGATGAGTTCTACAAGCCACATTTTATTTTGTAAACATAGTGGATTACCTTAAGTCAAATATATAGTCTTTGTAAAATATTTTTGATTTTAGCAATAGTCACTTGATTGCACAGTGCTAATAATTGCTGTTCTCTATCTCAAACTCTAAAATTTTGTACAAGATTAACAGTCCATCCTTTGTGCACCTCATCTAGTATAATACAAGTATAAATCTAAGTTTTATACAATTGCATTCCAAATAATAAAAATACTCAATTTACATAAGTGAATTAACCTTCACGTCCATCTAGTTCATGAATCAACTAAGCCCATAAACTCATCTCTAGAATTCCCATCTG
Organism: Uropsilus gracilis; assembly: GCA_004024945.1. NCBI lineage: Eukaryota > Metazoa > Chordata > Mammalia > Eulipotyphla > Talpidae > Uropsilus > Uropsilus gracilis. Next base: position 39,623 of record PVHY01008318.1, read on the forward strand.
TCAATTCTGAAATTAATAAACTGCAATTTAATCAGGAAAGTCTTCCAGAATAGGAATCGCACAACATCTTCCACCAGGGTCAGAAAATAGGTAACTTTTAAAGAATCAGAGAGTAGACTGAACTTAGGTCACTTGTTTTGCAACTTTTGGAATAATTGACAAATGTCTTCATACACAGTATTGTAGTGCTATATCTATTATGACAATCAGTAGAGTTTACTTAGTTCATTGTAGTTAAAATTGTAGTCAGACTGCCTCAGGGATCTTCTAGACTTCTCAGCATTTCAGAGATAAGATATTATCTGCTTGAATCAAAGCAGGTTCTATGCTTCCAAAAAGAAGATCACAGTTGAATTTGACATTGACTTTTATATTTATTTCTCAGAAAAAAAAATCTTCTAATATTTATTTTCAAAATGTGTCCAGAATCTATTCAAGATAGTTCTTCATAGAAATTGTAATAAAAAATTCTGAGGGCATGATATTTTTGAGGAAGTCATAATCTGGAGAGACTTGTAAGAAACTTGTAAGAAACAGAGTAAGAGAAAGGAAAGAACCAAGTTAGAACTGAATGCTAGATTTGCCCTGATCCAAAGGGTAATCTGAATTTAAACTTTATGACAAGGTGATAATATTTTGGTGCAAAGGTCATAAATTCTCTGTCCACATATTTATTAGCATATAACTGACTCAGAGTTAATGAATGTGTATTTTCAGATAAGTTTTTGGTAGCAAAGCATGATTTTTGGTGTAAGTCAGTATCTGCTACTTGTTGAAAATCACCCTTCTAGGGAAAGGAGTATGGATGAAAACTATAGTCATCAAAAGATGATTTTGTAGGTTATAGGCCTTTCACTAATTGTATCTGTTTTTTATAATAGGGTATTAATACTATTATAGCTATTTATACTATATAAGCTACTTATATCTCTTTAAGATGTAACTTTCCTTTTCTATTCTTTGACATCTGCTTTTCTTACTTTGTTTATTTCTACTTTTCTTTTCCCCCTGCTTTCCTTCCAACATTATAATTATATAAGAAAAGTCTATATTCAATATTGCTTCTACTACTTAGGAATGAAGTACTAGTTTATTTTCAACTTAGACAAAATAATTGCATCATAGTTATTGTAATATTCTCCAACTTTGCAGAATATTTGTGCATATGTATATGTCTTAATTTGCTATTGTGTCTTCATATATCATTTATATTGCTTAAATTCCCAACACTATAGTCATTTAACACTGTTCTAGGTACTTATACTAAATTCCCTGCTAGGTAAAAACCTACACATAGAAATGAAGTTTCAAAACGTTCTCTACATCCTCTTCCCACACACTAGCTATTCATAATGTGTTTCTTACATCACTAAACTTCAACTCATTCTTTTCAAGTTTTCAGTCCCAAAAGTTACAAGTCATCAAGATCTTCTTTTTCTGTCACCTCCTAATAGCCAATTCATCACCAAATGAAGTTAGTTCTACTTTCAAGCAATATCAAAAATCAGTTCATTTCTCACTACTTCCACAGAGATCAAAGTCATGATCATCTATCTTCACGAATGTACAATAATCTCTAACTGATCCTCTTGGTTTCATACACTCTCATCACTGCTTATTCGCAAGAGCAGATTCAATTATCTTTTAATATTGTCAGACATATTGTGTCACTCTCTTCTCAATAGCCTTAATGAGTTCTTCAATCCTTACGAGTAAAACAAAACCACAATTTAATGGACACAAGCTGTTTGTAAGTAGAAATTCAGTGTGATTACCAGACAAGAAATCTAGTTTCATGATCTATCACTTACAATTCATTTCTCAAAGCCCAAGTTTTCTTATCTCAAAATGTGGAACATGTTGTAAATAATCTCAAAAGGCATCCAGAGAATATTGAAAAATAAGCAAGTATCTTACCCAAGTTCAGTATTAAAAATCTCCCAATAATTATGAAGTCCCATCGGTAACTATAAAGAATTCATTTTTAGAGTGACTACAATTTAAAACAGCAAAATGATGCTCTTTTTATCACTTACTTTTCCTATTATTTTTGTTTCCTTTAGCAACTGAAATTGTTACCTGATCTTTGTTGCGGGGTTTCAACATTGCCTTCAAGCACGTACATAATTTCCTAACTCCTAATAACTCTCTGGTAATTTTTCTCCTCAGGCATTTATTATATAATCATTAAAATTAATATTTTGAGGTTTTAAAACATTTCAACAAAACCAAACCTACAAAATTTGCTCAAAATCAGAATATTTATCACTAATACAATTGAAATTTAAACATAGAAGCTTTGTCTTAATCTGGAGTCTATAGCCTTATCTCTAAAACTCTGATGCCTTATGTGAGTTAGATGACAGCATCATTGTATTGATAATGATTAACTTATTTCAATTTCTCTTATTTCATATGAGAAAATCAAAGTCATTGGTATTTGAGATGTTTTTTTTTTCTAAAGGAAAACCAGGCCTTCTTGGTGCAGGTGGTAAATTATTCTCTAGAGAACTTCTGAATCTCACTCTGGTCAGATGCTTTCATCTGCAAGTAATATTGAACACAAGTCAAACTGTTTATTCAAATTTGTAAAAAAAAAAAAAAAAAAAAAAAAAACCAAATCTATAGTATAATAATATAACAGCATGTTCACCAGTAAGGCAGATGCTAACTATTATCATACCTGCAATAATCCTGCCTTTCTTTAAAAGACTCCTCATTCTGTCTTGATGGAAACACCCATCATTGTCAGAGAGAGTGTACAAACTTATCAGTATCAAATCCCTTCTGTTAGACATAGAGGAAATCACATTCCTTTTCAGAATAACAAATCACCTTCAGTGATATATGGATATATGGATCATTAAGAGTCATCAGGAGAACACTATGGGGGATTTGGCTTGAGTGTGTATTCTTGGATATTTCAAGAGGGACTATGTGGGTGGATGTAGATGCCATTCATTCTGAATTCACTTAAATTATTTTTATTTAGATTGTTTACATTAATGCATGATAAGCAGCACTGTACTTACTTCATGTAGAACTGTGATCAAAATTCACAAATTTCATGCCTTTAAAGAACATGAATTTTCCTAAGGAAGCAAATAAATAAAAAATTTATGTTTAAAATATAATAGAGAGTATAGAATTTCTTATTACATGATGTGTATACATACCTTACAATATATATCAAACTCAAGTAGAAAATAAAAACAATTACACCTGTATGTTTATATGGGATGACTTTTGACTAGATCTGAATGAGATTTTACACTTTATTGATAAATCTCCTAAATTGCACAGGCATGTGGGTTCAAGGCTAATGAAGAAAATGTTGAAATAAGGCAGATCTAGGTTATGGCAGGTGATCTACTAGAGATTTGTGTTTATTTTAAAGTGATGGAGCATAAGTAACTTCAGTCTATATTCAACATTGAACAAATAGAACAATAAGAGGCATTATAGAAATTAATTTAGTTATGGCTATACAGTTGTGTAAGATGAGAATTTTTCAAATAATAAGGCTAAGAGGTGGCTTCTCTTTAAAGGAAATAAATTGATCCCCTATTTCACAGTATAAATACACATAATTTATTTTTGATTAGGTAAACAAAAATTTATAATTTCATATGTTGCACATGCAAAATTTGTATTTGAGTGTGGATTTTAGTGGGACAAACACAAGTCATGATATATCTTCCAGTATATATTTCATTTAAAGTGTAGGAATATCCAATGAAAGAGAAAGAGACAATGCATTTTTTATCTTGTTCATTATCCGTTTCAGCTTTCTACAGAAATTAGTAAACTTACTAAGGAAATTGCATTGTAACAAAAATGCATAAATAAATACACCTTATAAGAGAGGAGATTCTCTTATCTGTGCCTTGACTATTGCTCAGGATACAAAATAAATAAATAAATTTCTGACTTATGACTAAAGAATGTCCAGTGAATAGTTTATATAATTTCTCTTTCTACGTAGTAAACAGAGGAAGCTCTCTATAAATATATGTACATACATACAATACTTATTCTCATATCTCTTGTGCTTGGGCTATGAGATCTATAGATGAACTATCTTTAAAATTCATCCAAACAATATCATTGTATTATAGATATTCCAAATTCTTGCACACTAACTGAAAACAATACAGTGTTTATCACATGTCTTTTGTGAATCAGGCCTTAATAATATATAAGGCAAATGGAGGTAAAAGTAACACTGCTTGCTTTCAGGGAATTTAAATCATTAATAATTCCTAGGAGAAAAATGCATAAGTCAGTATTTATAAGGCATTTACTATAGAAAAACACTGAAGCATCCCCAGGACTCTCTAGTGAAATGATCCACAGATTGGAAATATTTGAAATTCATTGCTGCAAATCTCCTTGTTTCATGTTCTCATTATCATCTAAAAAATAAACAAACAGATGGCAGAGAAGAAAATAGAAAACTGCAAGTTGTTCTTTGTATTCTTTCATGGTGAAAAGATTTTAGTTAGTCATAGAAGTCGAAAACATGAAATGCATTGTAGGTGATTTATTTTCAATGTTTCATGCTCATTTTACCTCTGTATGAGATTTTGAGGAAAATGAATATAAATTTGAGTGGCATGTAGTTTGAGAAGTCATAGTTGTTGAGACTTAATATGTGTGTGGCACAGGTCTCCAGGCATGGGTCACAAGTGTGAATATTTTATGCAATTGGTGGACATGGACCTGGTTTTATTAGACTATAACTTAGTAATGAGAGAGTATTTGCTTTATGTGAAAACAAAACTTTTATTTTGAATTGCAATCCAAGAGACATCACTCTGACAAGGTAAATGGTCCAACAATGAAGAATATATTAAACCTACATAGATCTACCTCCCCTAGATAAACTATTGAAATTGCTTAAAATTGGAATGAAAAGCAAAGTGGAGGACTGTCCACCAGCTAGTGCAGTGATGCTCCTTCTTTTTGAACCTGAGATCTTATAGCTGTTATTGATGTAAGTACCTGGTGTCATCTCTCCAACCTCTCCAATTCCAGGTGTCAGTTTGTTGGTTGAATGAGAGTGGTGTGTACAGCTATAATCTACGTAACCCAGCAATCAACCTCGGGAATCATGCATAAATTCAAGTCTCTCAAAGTTTCCTAACTCCACTTTTGTTCCTTTTGTAAATTTTAATTCTGTGATTTTAGTCATCTCTACAACTTCCAGCATAATACAATAAAGTTCTATTTTTTACAAAAAGAGTATAAATGTATGAATTAAGAAATTATATCATCTAAAGAAACAGGAATTTGTTCTATAATTATAAAATTAAATGTATCTGAGTAGGCAGTAATATTTAGTCAAGTATATAAAAGATATTTATTAAAATCTTCAGAGAGCAATGACTTTACTCCACTGACTCTATGAACATATTGGATACATGGATGAATGGACACACACACAAACATACAGATAGATGGATAGATGATAGATATTTAGACAGACAGATGGACAGATGGAGGGAGGGAGAGGGAGGGACAGAGACAGGCAGGCAGACAGACAGACAGACAGATTGGATGATAGATAGATGGATAGATGGATAGATAGATGGATGGATGGATGGATAGGTTGATAGATGTTAGATAAATAGTTCTAAGCGTCGTAAGTTCCCTGCTGCTCTGATTACAAAATGAAAGAAAAAGAAATGGGGTTATTTATTTTTGAAACAAATCAGAATAAATGTATTTAATACTTTGTTACAATATACTTTGAAGAGTATTTCTTTCTGTAACCATATTTCCTTTATATACTATTTTTATAACATAATTAATTCTGACTTAAAGTCTCCGCAGTTCATTTTCTTCATGTTTACTCAGCAGAATGGTATTTTTTTTTGATTCCTCTTTTAGAAAATTGTCAACATATAATGTTTAATACTTGTTTCTAATACTCAGTGAAATAAATCATACAGCACTATCTCTCTCCTCTATTCCTAAATAAACAGAGGAATGTTAAAGGGTGTATCTTTAATGCAGTTAGTATAAATCAATATTCAAATATTTTTTCTTTCCATCTAGTTTTATATTTTAACATCTAAAGAAAATTGAAAAGTAATGGTGTACAAGAATCTATTTGAATTCCTGATTATGTTTTCTAATATCTCTACTTTTGATGGTTATTTTGTTCTCTGAAGCAAACCAGAATAAAATTTTAATACATTGATACAATGTGATTTGAAGAGTGTATTTATTCATCCCTATATTTCACTTGTGTTTGTCTATTTTACCAAGGCTATTTATTTCCATTAATATGTCTCTTTGTACATTCCTGATTCAAGATCATCCTGTTTCTTGAACAAATGTAAACAAATGAGATTGTTGAGGTTGTGACTCTTCTGCCCCTGAAGATGAGGGTGCATATCTAGGCTTATTTACCCTATGTGTTTCCTCTGCTTTATTATTTCATTTGTGCTTTTCACAGTTTACTTATTTCTTTTATTTTAGGAAATAGTTGTTATTCTAAGACTTTTTTGGTGGCTACTTCCTCTGGTGGGGTTTCCAAAAGGCGTTCTGGTCTGGATTCCTTACCATTTCAGAGAAAATATACATGGTTAGGTATTTTAGTCCTTGTATTTGGTGCAGACAATAAATACTTAATTGTTTTTACTAATTGAAACAGTTTAGACCTCTGACAACCTAGAGGAAATGAATTAAACACAATATATTGAAAAAAAGTGCCACAGTAAATAGAAGATAAGATTTAGAAAAAATATATAATAGCAAAATTTAGTTTTATATATAAGCATATGGATATAATACTGCAGTGATCTGAAATCTGTGATTATAATAATAAATGGAACAATTATTTTGGACAAATTGAATTTAATCATTATAGAAAAAAGCATAATTTGATATATGCGTAATTGAGAAATGTAGATAATCAATTATTTTAACATTATTTTTTAATTTATTGCATATGTGCATATTATATAATTTGTATCATTGCATATTATGAAGTTCTCCTACCAACTTGTCACCCCTAAACTGTCCTTTTAATACCTGTGTTCATCCCTCCTGTGCTTTTGAATTCCCTCCCCCTATCTTGCTTTACACTTTAGTTCAGCAGTTGTTTTTATATTTAACAAGTTATAGTATTTTTCTTTTGTTTATTTGATTGCATATCTATTTATCTATCTTCATCATCATCATTTATCTAAATATCCATCATCTATCTATCTATCTATCTATCTATCTATCTATCTATCATCTATCTATCTATCTATCATCTATCATCTATCTTTTTACATCATTGTATATTCTAGATTCTCCTACCACCTACCACCTGTGAACCATCATCTTAATTTCTTGTACCCATTCCTCCCCTGCTTTTCCCCTTCTCCTTCCTTGTTATATGCTTCAGTTCTGCTGTCAGTTTATTTGCTTTAAGTTTTACTTTCTTTTCTGTCTGTTTGCTTTCCCTATATCCTGCATATAAGTAGGATCATCCAAAATTTATCTTTTTCTTTCTGGCTTATTTCTGCTAGCATGAAATAACATGGTCCATCCATGTTATACATACATACATACATACATACATACATATATATCAAATTTGTCTTTTCTGATTGTGGAATAATATTCCATTGTGTAAATGTAGCTTAACTTTCTGATGCAGTTTTTAGATTTTGGGCATTGGGATTGTTTCCATATTCTGGTTATTGTAAATAGTGATGCAAAAAACATTCAAGTACAGGTGTCTTTTTGAATTAGCATTTTGGTGTCTTTTGGGTAGATCCCCAGATTTGGAATTGCTGGATTGAATGTTAGTTCCATTTTCAGTAGTTTGAGTGTCTTCTATTCAGCTTGACTAATGAATAGTGGCTTGACAGTTTGCATTCCCACAAGTGGTGTAAAGTGTTCCTTTCTCTCTGCATCCATACCAACACTGTTTTGTACATGTTTTTGATATGGGGTCATTCTTACTGGTGTAGGGTGGTATCTCATTGTGATTTTGATTTGCATTTCACTATTAGTGATGGTAACATTTTTTTATATGACTCTTGATCATTTCTAATTCCTCTTTTGAGGAGAGTCTTTTAGCTCTTCTCCCTATTTTTTGACTGGGCATTTATCTTTGTTTATGTTAAATATCAAACCCTTCCTCCCTGTATGGAGATCAACTTTTTTCCCCATTCAATTGGGTGTCTCTTTGTTTTGGTTATCATCTCTTTAGTTGTGCAGAACCTTATAAGTTTGATGTAGCCCCTGCTGCTTATGTTTTCCTTTGTTTTTTAGCATCTGTAGATGTGACCTGACAAAGGTTTCTGAAGTGTAAGTCTTGGAAGGTTCTGCTCATATTTTCTTCTAGGTATTTTATGAGCCAAGTCTTTTATTCATTTTGAGTTGTTTGTGTGCATGGTGTGAGGGAGTAGCCTTGATTCAGGTTTTTTTTTTTTTTTTTCAATATAGTTGTCTAGTTTTCCAAGCACATATATTGAAGAAAATCTCCTAGTTCTAATTTTTATTTTGTGGCTTTATTAAAGATTAACTGGCCATAAATGTGCTGTATTATTTCTGGGCTGTCAATTCTGTCCCATTGTTCTGTGTGTCTGTTTTTGTTCCAATATCATGCCACTGCAATTATTATGACTTTGTAGGGTAATTTAAAGTTGGGGAGTTTAATATCTCCATTCCACTCCTCTTAGCCAGGGGGGGGGTTTGGCTATTCAAGGATTTTTATTGTTCCAAATGAATTTTAGTAACATTTTTTCAAATTCTTTGAAGAATGACATTGAGGTTTTTATTGGAATTGTGTTGATTCTGTAGATTGCTTTTGGTAGAATGACCATTTTGACTATGTTAAATCTTCCAATCCATGAATAGGGGATGTCTTTGTATTACTTTGTGTCTTCTATTTCTTTTAATAAAGTTTTATAGTTTTCTTTGTATTATTCTTTCACATCCTTTGTCAACTTTATTCTCATATTTAAATGTTGGTACAATTGTGAACGGGTAGTTTCCTGTATCTCTTTTTCTTTAAATCAGTTTTTCACTTACAGGAAGACTACACACTTTTGTGCATTGATTTTGATTTTGTAAACTATTACCTTACTAAACTGATATTTTTTCATTGGGATTTTTTTGTAGAATTGTTAGAATTCTCTCTCTCTCTCTCTTTATATATATATTAGCATAAATTACATAGTGTTATAAATCAAAGTTACCTCAATAAAAATAAATAAAAAGTAAAGGTAAAGGGTTTATAAATCAAAGTCACCTCAATAAAAATAAATAAAAAGTAAAGGTAAAGGGTAAGTGTTTGCAGTTTTGACTCAATCTTTAATAAGAAATATTAATTTTGATATAATTTTCTATCTCAAAATCTCTGGTTCACTATAAGGACATTTTTCAGAGAAATCCCATATAGCTGACTATATATTAAATGTTGTATAAAGTATAATAACTAAAATGGTGCCCTAAACTTGGTATTCAGCATGAGAGAATGACAGAACCTCAAGCATGTCTACTTTTTCTCTGAACATTGATATGCTTCTTTGAACATTCAATACTCCCTGAAAAGAATAATCATTCTTATTTCTAAAACTTTTTCTCCATGTTAAAAATAAGTTGGAAGAACAATACCTCCAATATAGATGTGAAAATATGTGTTTTATAACTGTAATATCTAGAGAAAAAGGCAGTCATATTCTCTTTTATAGTTGGTCAGAAACAACATGGACAAAACTGAAAGATGCTAAATGAAATAAATCAGAGACAAAAAAGCAAACATAAGCTGAATTCACATATATGTGGGGAAAAAAAGTGGGTGACTCCAGTGGAATGAGGTGAGAATTATGGTTGCTTTGGTGGTGGTGTGGTGTGGCAATATGCATTTGAAAATGTAAGAACCTATATTCCTTAGTCACATACAGCATTAAGAACAAATGCTACCATAATACTACTTAAGCACCCCCCCAAAATTATCTTATTTAAAGAAGTGAAATATTTTTATGACCCTATCTAAACTCTTCATAATTCACATAATAAGTATACATTTCTTTTTTACAACATTATAGATTACATATAAAGCAGAGAAATTTCTTTTTTTCCAGCCAGTCATTCAAAGTTATCACTCCTTTCCATCCTCTACCTTTGATCATGCATATCATCAGAATATTTTCCTTTTCATATATTGATGGGGAAGAACATAATTATGCAGGAATGAATTTTATGGGTAGTTAGACTAAAAGTGGTGCCACTACTTCTATCATTTCTCTGGCTGTAACAAATTCACTTGGACTGATGTGAATGAATAAGAGATGGGGAGTATATTTAGTGTCTACCTACAAACAAATAGAAAACAGACAATGATAAATCCTGGCAGTTGATGCCATAACCCATAACTACAGTAAAAAATCAGGGAGGGTAGAGATTAAATAATAACTATTGAAGGTCACACAACTATTGATAGGAATACTTTAATTCATGCAATTTAGGTTTAAAACCTATGCTTTTACCCACTATATTACATAAAGTCTGCATTTTAACATATATGTTCAACATAGATTTCTTAAGCAAAGAATTGTAGACTGTTTACCCAGAATGTAGAATACTTAATTTGAACCGACACATGTATTCTCCAAAAAAGTTAAATTTACCCAAATTCATATGCAAATGATTTTTGAATGGTACTATCACTTGCTGACATCTTAATACCTTTATTATGATATTACTTAGGCACATTGTAATATTTACCTGCTTCAAGGCATTTTGTAGGTATACAGTTTTTAACTATTAGTAAATGAAATTGAACCTAGTAAATTCAGAGATAATTTGATTTATTAAAGCATACATAAACTGGGCAACAATCTAGCTAGTAGAAAAGGGCTCACAGGCATAGCTTAAAATAGAAGGTTGTTATAGTAAGAAGGTAGATGGGGTAAGGTAATTAAATAAGATAAAATATATTAGATAAAAATATTTTCTCTTCAGGAAAGTTAGGCTGATTTTATCACATATATTACCTCAATAGTGGTAACAAATATAGATTCATAAGTTTAAAATTCTACTCCTTCACAGACTGAAACTATAGTTAGGTTAGGTACAATATCTTGGTGGGATTTGGTATAAAATAATCAATTTGAGGATTTGGTATAAAAGATTCAATACATATTTGCAATATCTAATATGTTTTTCTCAAAGTTTGATGATTTGCTGTGCAGTATTGAAACTGTTCATTAGTTTATTTTTATTTTCATCTGTTCAGTCATTATATTTTATGATACAATTTTGAAGATAGTATTCATGTTCCTTAAGTCATTGTAGAAAGTAACTATCACAAAAATTTTTCATAATCATTGAGAAAAAAAAGATAACAAATTTTCATGTTTGCTTGAAACCAAAGCTCACCTACTAAATTCATGTAAATGCCGATGATGGTCCAGCATCTGGAAAGAGAGAGGACATTAATGAAAAGCTGGCTAAGCATGAGGTTGGCATCCCCAACCTCAGATCTGTCTCCCTGAAAAACATGAGAAATTTGGGGAAGTATATCTTGGAGAAAAGCAGTTGAATTCCTTTGACTAGGGGGTGGAGGTGAAGAGGGCACAGAAATGCTGTTTTAGCAGGATATCAACAGCATATGTGCCAGAACAGAGGGACCCACATCAGCAGAAGTCCACTGGTGGTGGTGGCCCCTTTTCCTGTGTATGGCCTGGTCATTCTGTCTCTCTGAGGTCTGAGCACCTATAGGCCAAAAGCCTGAACCAATGGTGCTACTTTTTCTTTATCTGAAGCAGTAGAGCTGCTCAGAAAGAACAGATTAGTCAAAAGTACGATTTAATGAGTCAGAATGAAACACAGATTGTAGTTGGACTTGATTAGCAACTGGATTCTGGATAGAAGGCAGGCCTGGTTTGGAGATGGCTTTTAGATTATGGAGGCTGCTTACAATCGCAAACTTCTACCTTAGCTTTGCAGAGCTTTTTTGGGAACATGTTCCTGAATAGAGGGAATCTAACAGAATAGAGGGAGGGTAACTTTCACATGGAATGGGAAATAATTTTTAAAACATGTTATTTCCCTTTCTTAGCTGGCAAGGAAATTGCTATACTGTTAATGGTCTGTGAATCTTTAATTACAGATAAATGTTCATGTTAGTATCTGTCCTTAGGGCAAAAATGCAAACACATTATACCACAAGAGAAGCAAAGAAATGAATTTATGCTTTAATGAGCTGTGGAATCTTATTATTCACCTAATATAATATGACACTTTGACTTTGTACTGGAGACAAACTGGGAATATGAGGTTCAATTTGTATTTAGGAAAATTGTCTTCTGAAAATGTATCTAATGATTAGCTGTTTTTCTCATATCTTTAACACTTCTTTTTATTTCTTTTTTGTTTCTATTTTAATTAATTTAAAACAATTATTGGAAAATTCGACATTAATCTCTTTGCTCTGGAGGGAAATTGTCCACAGAAAAATTCTCTGTGAAGTAAGTCATTTCACTGTGTTTTGTTATCCATACATGAACAAGCAAAATCAGACTCAACAATTGCCCCAAATGCTAATGACCTGTACATTGAATGAAGCACTTTTTATTATGTAACACATCAGGTTTAATTGAGCATTTAATTCATAGTATGTCACTCTGCTGATTACTCACTGATTTACATTAGTTCTTTATAACAAAACTGGGGAAGGTAGTACTAATTTCAATGGAATTGCTAAGCTAAGAGCTTTTAAAATAAGAAATAAAATATTTTAATAGATGTATCATTTTAATTGTTTTTACTATTTTTGTTACCTTTGCTCTACATGTCATGCATGTGAAAGAAGAGGAACATGATAACCACAGTAAACTTCTGGGTTTACAGATGAATCTTTACAACAGTTGTAGAGAAGTTGCAGTTTTAAATCCAAGTGCTAGAATCTTAGTAGTGTTACTGAGAGAAAAGTGGCTTGGAAAATAAGAATATTAACAATATCCATGAGTGAAATGATTAAAAATGTCAATATTAGATATTTAATGTTTGTTTTTTTGCATAGTATTATAATTCCCAGTTGAAAATTGGGAGAATGAACATCAGTGCATACAAGTAAATGTATATATCTAGTTTGCTCTAAATACTATTATGAATTGAAAAATATAGCTATGATAAAATTGATCAAGTTTAAATGCAGGTAGCAACATAAAGCACATGCTCTTCATAGTATTTGCTTATTTTGAGATTGTAATAAATCCACAAATGATAAGTAGAAATGCTATATGAAATATAAACAAGAATCTGAACTTGTTTGGATCCCAATGACAACATCTAGAGAATATTTCAATTTAAAAGATCATTGGAAAATTTGTATGTATAGTTTATTAAATATGTATCTGCAAATATGAGAGAGATGGAAAGAAAGTGGAAAGAAGAGAGTGCAGGGGAAAGAAAGTCAGAGAACAGGCTTATATACCCACTTCTCCCTCTCAATTCTGATCATGAGAAAAATGTACAAAATGAATAATTGAAAACAAAATATAATTCATATTTATATTTATTGCTGGTAAAGGCAGATTGAAGAAAATTACAGAACTAGGAAATTATATTTACTGTCTGTTCATCCTAAAATTGAATTAACTTGATCATCTGATTAAAGTACAGAAAAAAATGATACATAATGATTCTATAATATATCAATATGCATACACATGATGAGTGACAACCTATAGACTATATTTACTTTTGTAATGTGTGAAGAAATTTTAAATTCTGATGTAGCAATATTCAGTCCTGTTATACTTCATCTACTTTGTGAATTCATATTTTCATTCCACAGCTTCTATTATATATATTCAAACTATGATCTCTGTTCCAATAACTCCTCTTTTACTGACATTCAAATCTGAGCTACAGTTTCCTGCTTGTTTAAATGGTCATTGTCAACTGGAAACAAATGATTATTTTAATTTTTATATCTATCACCCTTCCTTTTAATTTACTTTTTTAATTCTAAATTTTACACAATTAAAAATAAAATAAAAATTAAAATAATTAAAAATTAAAAATATTAAGTTTAATAGTGTTTTCAAAAATCACCTAGTGACTTATGAGGATTTGGCGAATCCCTAGAGTTTTATTAACTGTTTCTCAAATCTTCTAAAACCACACAGATTAATATTTTGAAATCAGGTTTTATTGACCTGTTAACTAAACATTTCCTGATGGAAACAAGATATAATACAAGGTAAGTGATTATTTAATTGTCATCAATATTTTATAATAATGACAATATTTTATAATATAGATATACAAAGTGAATGAAATGTTCCTTCTATGTATATTTTTACTTAGTAATTAATAAATCAAGAAAGGAAATAGATTACTGAAAAACAATCTTGAGGATATTGCCTATGTGATATTATGCATTGATTTATAAAATAATCTCTGAGACTGTCCATTTTTTATATAATTTACGGAATATCAGTCAACTAAAATTTGAATAATTATGATGTTTATGATTTAATTAGCATAATAACAGTATTTCTGATGTCAGATATACATGGCTCAATAACATATTTTACATTTTTACTGGACTATATGTCATTGTGTTTTTCTTTAATACAAACAAAATATGATAGATTTACTAAGTTTTATACTATTTGCTAGATGTCTCTGAGGCATAGTTTAGAGATGTGCTGTGTGCAATAGATGTATAAATGATTTGTTTACATTACTCTATATAAATGATTTGTTTGCTTAATGACTTGGAAATTATTTGATGCATTATGGTTGCTCATTCTATTGTCATCAGATTACCACAATAAACAAGATCTGTTTATGTTGTGTATTCTTTTAGATTGTCTAAATCAAGTGCAAGATTTTTATATTCATTATTTTTATGTTAATGGCACTATTATAAATTTTCTTTTAATGTACCACCTTTACGATGTTTCAATTTCTCTTATTAAATATTATTTTTCAAAACTTATTGAAATATTTCAAGTGAGAAGTAGTAGAAGATAATGTGCTATCCAAGCATACAGATCTTTATTTTGAAAAACAAAATTATTATAAAAGGTGTCGATTGATCTTTCAGTAATCCTTCATTGAGACAAAATACTGATCTTAGTGTACATACCATGGATTGATATTACAATTTTCTATATATTACTATACTTATATAACTTATATAGTGTTCTGCTACTTTAAATTTCAGTTATAAAAAAATAAACATAATTTTTTAAAATTTTGATTTCACTCCAAATTTGTTATTTCATGTGATTTACTTTGTAAAATTTCATTTTATAAATAACCTTTTTACATAATATATTTCCCAGTTCACATGAGCCATACTGTTTTGTATGGACTATATCTAGATTAGGATTCATTGACTCTTATGAGAACCTTCACAATTATTAGCTATGTTAGTTATCAATCACATGGTGAAATTATCCAATATTCAGTTAGTTAAATATTTTTTTTCATGGAATCTGCGTGTGAGAATGCCATGGATAACTGAACTGGGTCCTTAGACAGCTCCCTCTAAATCGTTCACAATGATACAGTCATTGTTTGTCAATATTGTCAATCTCCTTCAAAACTCCCCAAGTAGTTATTGGGAGAACTCAATACCCTAGATGTTCAATTAAGGACCGAGATTCTTCACTATATGCTAATGTAAAGCTGTCTTCTGTCTTATCAAAGGGTATTTCATAATATGGCAGTTGACTTCATCAACTTGATCAAGGGAGAGAGACATACTTTTGTATTCTGATATTGGAAGTAACATTCTACTGCTTGATCTATAGCCTACATTAGCAAGTAGTTAAGTCAGCCTATATTCAGGGACAGAGAACTGCATAAAAGGGAATGAAATCAAGGAATGAATTCATAAGGCACTAGATCAGAAATACCTACTATACTGGCTATCAGAAAAATTCTTCAAAGCAATTTTCTACTTTCTTATTGTGATATAGTTGACATATATGTTGTATATGTAAGGTGTGTAATACCCTAGTAAGATATATTTATAAGTTGCAATATGATTGCAGATTATCTTTGTATTATCAACAATTTTATCATGAAATACAATCATCATTTGTGTGTGTGATTTGTGTTTCTCATGTCTTAACATTGAATTTTATAAAATAACCTTGACTATTGTCACTAAGTTTTGCTTTAAATCTCCAGGAATTATTTATGTATTGACCCCCGATAACCACCATTTTATGAGGTTTTTTGTTTGTCTGTTTTCTGTCTTGTTTTAAGCATTTACAAATAAGAGATATAATACAGTACTAATCTAATATGGTAAAGGAGGAGTTCCATCTACCCTTCAGTTTTTTTTTTTGACTGTTTTAATAATTACACTGACACAAGATAGTACGAGAAAAAAAATACAAGTTCAATTTCAGGTACATGAAAATACCAACATGAATGAGACCTAGTAAATAGACAAAACATCCAGTTTATATAGTTTTAGGAAAATTAGCAGTAATGTTATCAAGAACAGACAGGGCATAAAAACTGTTGATAATTTTGGTTCAGTAAACTAATTAGTAAGCAAAACAGAACTTTATTACAGTTTCCCATTACTCTCTGTTCCTTTACAGAAGGATATCCCTTTATCTCTGTGTGGGAAAGGGATCTTTCATATGGATATTTATTTCCTGCTTTTAAAGGAAATAGAAAAAAGTGAGGAAATCACTGCTCTTAGGACAAGGTATATCTGGGTATCAGTTATTGACCAGTTATATTTTTTTTTCTCAAGATAATTAACATGTACACCACTTTTACATATCTTGGGTCAATCTGATCTGGGAACTACAGTCATTCTTTGTTTAACTTATCTCACTTAGCAAAATGTTCTCAACCATACATCTCGCAATTAATAATTTATTTGTCATGGGTATGCAATATTTCAATGTATCTTTACTGCATCTTTACTGATTTAAACATGATGATTACTTAAGTTGTTTTAATATCGACTATTATGACTAATATTGCAATGAAAATGGGGGTATCTTTTAGATTTTGAATTAAATTCTTTTGGATGTATATATATAGATATTGATATATACTAAATTATGTAGTAGTTATATGTCTATTTCTTTGATTAACCTCCATATTCTATTCAGTAATTTCTGCATTAATTTATTTTCTGATTAATGATTGAATAAGCATCATATTCTCTGCCTAAAATAAGTTATAGAGCATAAAGGGGTTAAATCTTCAACTTACAAAAAAAAATTCCTTTACAAATGGATGTATATTACTTTTAAGTAAAGTAAATTGATTTTGGGGGATCATGAAATTTTAAATATTATAAAGATCACAAGTTTTCATATGTATTTTACTACTAAAAGGAGCAATATGTTTCTCGCTGTACAAAAAAAAAATGTATTTCCAGCTCTTTTTTTTTAAAGAAATCATTTAGTTGCATGCCAACATGAACAAATTTTATTCAAAAATAATTCACATGAAACCTTTCCTTTTAGGAATCTGAATAAGTTGGTAACACAATTTGAAATCCTTGGATCAATACTTCCTAAGCTACACTACATTGCTATGGTATTCATGCTCACCAAGTGTAATACCACTAACAATATTCTAATCACTTTTATTTTCATCTCAGAAATATTGGTATTCATAATGTGAGCACATTTTGTGACATTTTACAAGAGAACTGGAGATTTAAAAATGCACATCAAATAAAACAGTATTTTCTATAAGCTTAATTGTAGAATTTAAAGGTATAGTAGTATGTTTCTAGATTGAAAATGCAAAAAAAAATTTGTGAAACATACAGATATCAGGAATTTCATTAATTCTTGTTTACTTATCTTTATTTTTGAATAATTATTGAGGTAATGTCTTAGAAATATAGGTTTACACCTCTCCAAGTGTATGTCATGTCCTTGGGTAGAACAGGTGTAGCAAAGAGGCCTGGGGTGAAAGATTTCACCAGAGTCAGAGTAGAGAATAGGTGGACTTACTGAAATACACTGCTAAGGGAAGCAGTGGGTAACACAAGTAGGTCTGTTGCCCATTTACTCACCTTTTCAAGAGGAGAAACCATGTAAACATTAGAGATAGAAACAAATGACCTTCCCACTTTTTTGGGGGGAGGAATCTTGGAAAAATAAATGATAAGACATAAATGAAAAGTAAGCAATAAAATATTTCATTTACTTTTTAAATCATTAGTATATTATTTATTAAATATTAAATTTTAAACAAATGATATTATAATCATATATTATATGTATTATAATTATACATTATTATTTATGATATATTATAAATAAATAAATTTAATATTTATTAAATATTAAAATGCTTTGACTTAAATTATCCATTTAATACTTCAAATGCCAACAAATGGTATAGTTGCTAATGCAATTATAAAAGTGGTATAGTTGTTATTAAAGTGGTATAGTTGTTAATTCATTTAAGAATTATATTAAGAAATCTCATTTACTCTTTAGCTATCTTTGCTTGTTTAGCTTTATATTTATATAAGTGTAGATTAAGCATTTGAAATGATACATTTCTGAAATAATAATATTAAGATAAAGAACATTTTTTCCAATATTTATGATAGCAATACAGGTTTTTAAATCCATGAATCTTTCTAAATATTTTTTGTATGAGAATCTATTTGATTATATCATTGGGATTGAGTGGCATGGGTAAAAATATATATAGCAGATTTGAAGATATATGGTTATTTTAATCATAATTCTTCAGCTCTTTTTATTTAAGGATATCTGAGCTTATGAATAGGTTCTTGTATAGACAGATATTTAATCAAAAATATAAATAAATGAGTTGTGTTTATAATTAAAATGTATAGAAATGTCTATTTTTGCTATTTTGTCCAAAATTTTCTTTAAATACTTATTAATGAACATTATTAGATTCAAATTACTTCCAAATGTTGAAAATCAATTCTACCACGCCAGTCTGAAAATTTTTTTCAGAAACCAAAATTCAACTTTTATCAACTCACCAATGCTCCAGATTTAATTTTATCATTTTTCTTTTAGATAAAACATTTTATGTATAATTACTGAATTTAACAATTTGCTACTAAAATACAAGTGAGAAATTCTCCATTTAAATTGTGTATATGATGGAGGGGGCTTTGTCTCTGATGACAAAGCACGAATGAAGTCCTTTAGGGAAAATGTTTGATAAAGGATTACAATGTGGGTGAATTCAATTTAGAAAGATGGGAAAACATATGAAGCAATGCTAGATGTAAGCTTCTATATTGACCGCTGAGAAAATTGCAAACAGTATAGCTTTATAATAACAAATTTTAGGTGAGAAGACAGGGAGTGCTCCTATCACAGTGCACCACACTGGGCAACCCAGGAGAATGTTAGTGCAAACCCAGTCCCCATTTCTGTGCTCTGGCCCACCTTACTCATATGCCCTAGCCTATAGACAAAGGAGGGAATGCTCCCATTGCAGTGCATTAGGTGACACAGGAGAAAGTGAACGAAGACCCAGTCCACTCTTCCATGCAGCATGCCACTGGATAACCACCCTTACCAAAACAGTTAACAGCAACTCCCAGCCCATACAGAACTCCAGCTCTGAAACACCAACACCCCACATTAGAGCTGGAATATTCAGATACTATAGCATAGGACCAGATAAGAACACCTGGGGGAGACATCTCGAAGAACTACACCTCTATTGTTGCACACTACTACTGTAGTCTATGAACATGGCAAATGCTTCCAAAATCCAGCAATACCACCAAGAAATAGCACCCACTGGCATCAGTGGCACTAGCACACCAAGAACAGAGCAAATCCAAAAATAAAAAATGTAGGGAAAGGGAAAATCACAAATGGCTAAACTAATGATTCTGAGAACAATGTACTGCAGAAAGTAAGTCAGTTTTCTAAAACAACACTGGTGCAAATAAATAGTATGACCTAACAGAAAAAGAATTGAGAACTGCTGCAATTTAAACAAAAAACAAAACACTGGAAGATTTAACAGAGAAGACAGAAAAGGAAAAGAATGAGATGAGATGAAAAACACAATTAATAAATTAAGAAATGAGAATGAATTCTTAAAAATAAAATCATGGAAGATAACAGAACAATAGAGGAACTAGAGAACTCAGGAAAGAACCAAGAGCAAAGAATATGGAAGAAATGGAAGAAAGGGATAACACTTTAGTAGATTCAGACCTAACAGGAAAAAAAGATCAAAAGACAGGAAAAGATATGCAAAGGGAAAAAAATGAAGATATACTGCAGGGAATACGTGAAAATTTAGGGGAAAAAAAAAAAACGACATCAGAATAGGTATCCCTGGAGGAGAAGAAAAAGGAACTCAAAAGATATTTGAAGAAATAATTGAAGAGAATTTTCCAACCTGAATAAAAAAATGAAAACAGACATACAAGAAACTTGAAGAACAGAAAAAAATATAATGAAAGAAAAAAACTATAGTAAGACATATAATGATTAAAATAGCAAAAATCAAAACAAGGAAAAATTAATGAAGCTAGTGAGGAGCAAAAAACAGATAACCTATAAAGGAAAAATACTAGGCTTACCTCAGACTTCTCAGAAGAGGCACAAAATAAGAAGACAATGGAGTGAGTTATGCAATAACAACAACAAAACTCCAAGATAAAAAATGCCAGCCAAGGATACTTTATCTTGCAAAACTTTACTTAATATAAAAGGAAAAATATGATCTTTTTCAGATACAAAACCTCCAGAAATTCACCATAGCCAAACCCCTCTTCAAGAAATGCAAGAATTCTTAAAAAGTATATGAATGGAAGAATGAACAAGGAGAATGGAACATGAATTCAACCACAAAAAAAGAAATGAATAAATTGACAAATATTGACCACCATATATCAATAATCTGGAAGTCTTAGCTTAGATGATTAGGCAAGAAGAGAACATACAAGGAATCAAAACAGGGAAAGAAAAAAGTAAAACTTTCACTACTTGCAGATGATATGTACATAGAGAACCCTAACAATTCTACAGAAAACCTAATGAAAATAATAAGCCAGTTCAGTAGTTAACAGGCTACAAGGCAACACATAAAAGTCAGTAGCCTTCCTATATGCAAAAATCAATCTGAAGAAGAAGAGATACAGAAAACTACCCATTCACAATTGTATCAAAAACATTTAAGTACCTGGGATAAAGTTGACAAAGGATGTGAAAGACTTTAGAAGAAAACTATAAAACTTTGTTAAAAGAAATTGAAGACACAAAGAAATGGAATTTCATCTCCTATTCATGGTTTGGAAGAATTAACATAGTCAATATGGGCATTCTATCAAAAGCAATCTACAGATTCAACACAATTCCAATAAAAACCTCAATGTCATTCTTCAAAAAATTGGAAAAAATGTTACAAAGAGTCATTTGGAACAAGAAAGCCTCAAATAGCCAAAACTCTCCTGGCTAAGAGGAGAGGGAATGGAGGTTTCACACTCTTAGGCTTTAAATTGTACTACAAAGCCCTCATATTTAAGATAGCATGGTGTTGTAACAAAAACAATTAAAAGTACAGAATAATGCAGCACATTATATGGTCAGTTAATCTACATTAGAGGAGTAAAGAACATACATTGGAACAAAGTCTCTTCAGTAAATAGTGCTGGGAAAACTGAACCACTATATGCATATATATATATATATATATATATATATATATATATTTAGACTACTCCTTCACACTATGTACAAAAAATGACTCAAAATGGATAAAAATCTTGGATCATAAAATACATAAAAGGAAAGAAAATATGGGCAAAACAGGACTTACACCTCAGAAATTTCTTTCAGGACACATCAAAAGATGAAAATAAATGAAAGAAACCTAAATAGCAAATAGCTGGGATCCATCAAATTAAAAAGCTTCCTTATAGCAAAAAGACAATACCAAAACTAAAGAGACACCCAATTTAATGGAAAAAAAATGTTTGCTTTCCATGCAAATTATAAGGGTCTGATAAAATGATCCACCAAGAACTTACACAACTTAATATAAACTAAGATTAAAACCCACTCAAAAATTGGAGAGAATTAAAAAGGCATTTCTTTGCATTTCTCTTATTACTAACGAAGTTGAGCAGTTTTTCATGTGCCTGTTGGCCATTTGTATTTCCTCTTTGGAAAAGTGTCTTTTTAGTTCTTCTCCCCATTTTTGATTGGGCTTTTTGTTTTGCTTTTGTTTAGTTGTGTTAGTTCTTTGTGGATCTTCGTTATTAAACCCTTGTCACTCATGTGGAGGGCAAAGATTTTTTCCCATTCGGTTGGGCATCTTTTAGTTTTTTCTGTTGTCTCTTTTGCTGTACAGAAGCTTTTTAGTTTGATGTAGTCCCATCTGTTTATGTTTTCCTTCATTTTTTTGCCATCTGTAGATGTTTCCAGAAAGGGATTTCTGAACTGCAGTTCATGGAAGGTTTTGCCCAAGTTTTCCTCAATGTATGCTATGGTTTCAGGTCTGACCTCTAAGTCTCTTATCCATTTTGAGTTTATTTTTGTACATGGAGTAAGGGAGATTTCTTGGTCCATTTTTTTGCATGTCTTAGTCCAATTTTCCCAGCACCATTTATTGAAGAGGCTATCCTTGTTCCAAGGTAAGTTTTTCACACCTTTAT
>PVHY01008319.1:0-62322 GCA_004024945.1 Uropsilus gracilis
AGGAATGGTGATTTTTACAATGCAGGCAAAGCTGTGTTTGTTCCCTTGATGGCACTCTGAATGGTGAGGAATAAAAGACCACTGTCCTAGCTCCCTCATCATGGATAACCATGATTAATGCCTTTAAAATCTATTCACAATTTGGGTTTGGACCTCCTTTTGGTTAATAAATATCCTATATCTGCACCTCAGTGTACAAAGCAGAGGAATATTTTTATTCTTCCTAAATGCAGAGAAAGAATGCCTTCATTAAAATGTCTGTGGCAACAACCTCATTTTAATATTCATTACTATGGTTCGATCAACATGGCAAAAGTTTCCCAAAGATAATTTCTCTGACTCCAAACCTTTTGATTGTCAAGGACTGGCAAAACCGAACAGCCAGCCTGCAGTGAAAAGTTCTCATGCAAATGACCAGTTAACACACAGCAGGCCTGTCTTAAGAAGCTTTTGCGGCCAGCTGGAAACTTCATCCACAGTCTGTGAGATATGTGAAAGCAGGAAAATATCTCCCCACACTAGGGAAGCCAAGCATCTGTCAGGAAGCATGTTCATTTATTTCCTGAGTATTTGAATAAATCAATCATTGTGGCAAAGATAAATACAGGTAGTGAGGGATATTTGTACTTACTTCTAACAATAAATTAGTACCTCCTCCCCAAAATCTCTCAGTCAGAGTATTCAACATATCATGAAAGAAAATTAAATCCCTCTCAGTATGAGCAGTTCCCTGGACTGTGTTGGTGAGGCTGGGTAGGTGTGCCTGGAAGAAGGCTTGCCCCTCCCATAGAGAAGTGTCTTCTGAGTTCATTGTCTTCAAGTTCATTTCTGAGTTGACTGGTTGCAAATAAAAATGAATTTCCCACAGAAGACAACTTAGCCCTGTCTGTAAATATCTGTTTAATAATATATGATAAAGTAAACGAATTAATAGAAAATGCTATTTTTATGACACGTGTACTGTCAACCAGGAGCCAGAAACTATTCTGTAGTCCACTGTGATGCAGTGAGAATGGACCAAGTAGTCTAACTCACTATATGCCTCCTGCTTAGTAGCATCCAAATCAGCACAGATTGCTCCCCCTGCAAGTTTCTGCTTCAGTACTGCTGGGTTGGGGCCCAAGAATTAGCCTTTTTAATAAATTCCTAGATCTGCTGCTGGCAGTGATTTAAAGTGAACATTCAGAATCATTCCTTAATACTTGTTTTCTTGCCTCTTTTTTTTTTCTTTTCTTTTTTCCTTTTCTCTTTTTCTTTTTGGTAACATAGTAGAACCTTGTTTAAGGTGCAGTATCATTCTGATGTAGAAAGCAAATAAAAAGTGATGCTCTGGTCAAGTCCTGGGGGCCTCTTGACCTGCCCTTTCTACCTACAGTCCTCTTACCGCTTCAGTGGACTCAGAGAGAAGGCAGTTTCCACAGAATTATGCTAAGTGACTGATCTACTTAGAAAATTGAAAATAATGTTACTTGTTCTCTAGTAATGTACTCCAGGATTGGTTCAGATAATAGAGAACTCTTCTGAGTAAAGAACTGAAGGAAATGACAAAAAAAATTGAAGAGATATCAGCACCTTTATATTCATTGCAACATTATTCCTTTTTTTTTTTCTTGCCTTCCTTCTCCATGCCCTCTGCTCTTTCCCATATCCTTCTGGTAATCATTCTTTTTTATTTTCCACCAAGTTCATTTTTTTCACTTCTTCAGTTGTTTGCATATAACTCGTTTTTTGGGCGGTTTTGGTTTTTTGTTTGTTTGGTATTTATCTTTTATAGATTAACAAAACCATCTAAAAATCTGTCTTTCACTTTCTATCTGGTTTCATTCAACATTGTCACCTCAAGTTCCATCCATTTTTTGCTAAATGTCACTATTTCCTATTTTCCATAGGAAAATAGTCCATAGAATACACTGTGCTCCATATATCTTTATGTGATAATTGATTGAAGGGTACTTGTGTTGGTTCCATGATTTGCCAATTGTAAACATTGCTGCTATGTATACATTGAAGAGATATCAGAACCCTTATTCCTTGAAGTATTATTCACAATATTCAAGATATGGAAATAATACAAGTGTCCATCTTTGGATAATAAATAAACAAAATGTTTATGTAAATAAGCAAAATAGGGGTATATAGATATATACATGTACATCCACACACAATGAAATGTTACTCAGCTGTCAGAATGACAGAAACCCTGCCTTTTGTGACAAGATGGATGAACCATAATAACAGAAGTAAGTCAGATAAATACAAATTCTGTGTGTTCTTACATAAGTGTAGAATCTAAAACTCATAAAAGTGGAGATTAAGATGGTGATTGTAAAGAGTTGGAGAGTAGAAGTGCGGAAAATAAGATAAGTCAGCTCTGGAAATTTGAAAAACAATTCGGTGATTCTAAGTGATAGTCCTATACTATATTCTACCTGGAAATTGTTACCTTAATATCTTAAATGTTATCACCAAAAAAAAAAAAAAATGGTAATTGTAGTAATGGAAGCATTAACCACTTTTTTGCAGTAATTATTTTACACTGTATAAATGTATCAAATCATCACATTGTATCTAACTTATCACTTAACAGGGATAGAAGAAGTGGAGCCTGAAGCTTATTGATTCAGCTTATTCTTTTTTTCTAGATCTCGGCTATGTATTCATCAGTAAATAAACTTGGACAGTCGGGGAATAAATCAAGACAGTTGCTTCAATCACCAGAGTCCACCTGCACCTCCATACCAGGAGCCAGTCAGAGATCCCCCTCTTCCTGTAATGATCTCTACGCTACCGTAAAAGACTTTGAGAAAACATCCAACAACATCAACGCTGTTCCACCAGCAGGGAAAACCAGTGAGGAGCTGGAGCCCGAGCCGGATTATGAAGCAATACAAACTCTAAACAGAGAAGAAGAAAAGGCCACCGTGGAGACCAATGGCCACCACAGCCTTTTCCCAAAGGAGAATGACTACGAGAGCATTGGGGACTTACAGCAAGGCAGAGACATCACCAGACTTTAGCAACCCAGAGGACACCCCCAGATCTGCACTCAGCAGAATGGGGATGTTTTTTCCATGGAAGCTAAGAGGTGATATCAACCTATTGTTTATAATGCTGCTTTAGTAAACTGAAGGCAACTGGAGATGCCATGACTGTTTTCCAGTTTTGAAAACAGTGAGGTACGCACCTGGTGGGTGGCCCTGATGCCAGGAGCTCTGCCCATCACAGCACATCTTCCTTTCACACCCTCACCCTCAGGAAAAGTCTCCCAGCTGTCGGTGGCTTCATCCTGTTAGTGAGGAAAGCCAAGATGGAAAGAAAAACTGCACTCAAGAACCACACTCCACCTGCCTAAAATACTGCCATTCTGAAAAGCCAGGTTTTTTTTTTTTTTAATTTCTTCCTTTTGCTGTCTGCTAACATTAAAATGGATGGGGTTTATTCCCCTTCACATCTTCCAGTTTCTAATGGTTCATTCCAAGGAGATTCTCCCTTCGCCTTCAACAGAGGTGTTGAATGACCATTAAAACACATGGTTGGTGTTTCCCATCAGCTCAGCAATCGTCCTCAAAGAGCTGCACGGGGAATCTAAATTCTGCAGGTGGACAGAACTGGGATAACCCCCCCCTGTGGATTTTAGATCTTTCCTTCTGGTTTTGGCACTCCACCTCAGCAGCCTCTCCCAAAATACTTGAAGTCATTTTTAGATACTTTATTTTATTTTTCTAATCAAAATTGTTTTCCCCCAGTATTTGAAACTCTTTAGCACCTTTTCAGTATTTTAATATTGAATTTTGTGGTACTTCTCTACTTGTGTTAGCCCAGAGGTCATTCCTCCAAAACAGAGAGCCTTAATCTCTACGTTGGGACACAGACCACATCATTTAACGGCAGCCTGGGGTCTGTCTCTGAAGGGCTGTGGACTTGAATGTGTATTTCTGATGCTCCCTGCTGCCACTGAACAGTATGGGATTTTACAAGTCAACTGCTACCCTGTGGTTATCTATCTAAGATTAAAATGTAAACATTTATTTTTGTTATATAAATTTATAAGATGTTTTATGTTTAATGCCTAATTTTTAGAAAGTGCCAGAAAAAGATGTATATTAACTATTTTGATTTTATGTACAATGATTTATACTCTCGTTTTAAAAGACACCATAAAGCACATAAGCTACATAATGACAGGTAGTTATCTTTTTTCTAATCAACTGTCTAAAGCATTGAAGGTTTGTAAAGACTCAACTTTTCAAATGGTACTTGGAACTCCTGGTTGAAATCATCTGGTTCACTGGAAAAATAAGTAGAATGAATATAAATGAACATATTTAGTGGTTTGCGATGGGCAATTTTGAAATACTGGTAAGAATGGGGAAAAGAACAAAATATGACTAGGGTGACTGCCAATTATTAACCTCATAAAAATACTGTAATTCCATTCAGGTATGGTGACATTTTTAAGAAAAGAATGATGAATTCTGCAGGCCAGTTTGCAAATGCAAATTGCCTATTGGGATATTTTTTCCCCCTTCATTTTACAGAAATCTGTGACTGAAATAACTCAGATTAAGAGCTCAGCTGGTTTGAATTTAATCATCTCTTTAGATCTTATAAGGCCAGCATTGGGAAACTTATTCACTTTTCATTTTAAAAGGAACCTTTTAAAGTTTGAAGTGCTATTATGAACTGTGGACTACAGACAGGGAGCTGTTCCTATACTGATAAAGAAAAAAAATAAGGTAATTATTCCACACTGCTGTGAGATCTCTGACTTTACAGATTGAATAATCTTGCTGTTTTCACTCATTATAACAAAGAATGCACTTGGGAGGATGAAGCATCTTGATGATTGTAGAGACCAGCTCACTGGCATGTTTTTTCCTATTCCTTGCATTCATGGCTTGATTTTGCGATTGCTCTGTAATACAGTTCTGAAATTGTAAAGGAAGCCACATTGGGCCAAAGTCATTGGCTGTCATTTTTCAATCAACCTGGTCTCTCCCATGAAAAGCTCATGTACCTAAGCACATCATCTATGATTCAAAGATAATGGCAGAATATCATTGGATTAGAAAGAAGTTGATCAGGGACATATCAGTCCCTTATTCTTTGAAATCACTTCCATCCTCAGCACTGTTTTGCCTGGTCATGTTATCATGGAGTATTAATGGATTGGGCCCCACCACCTCTGTGTCATGGGGAACTCACATGGCATACTGACTGTACCCGTGCTGGTTACAGGAAAGTCCTTTGTGGGTACCTGATCACCCAAGAGCTTTGTTGTATTTCATGTCTTACTTATTGCCAGGGGAATGGGTATCATCTCAAAATGTAAAATCATTTTGAAAGAGAGAGCATTATAGTATTACCATTTTGAAATGTTATCAGAACTTCCCCCTTGAAGTTTGGATTTGAAGGCTATATAATATAGTCACTAAGCATTGCAATATCACTCTTGATTTAAAAACCAGTGCTATGAATAAGTTGCGATATTAAGTATTCTAAGTATTATAAAAGGAAACTACAAGGTATTCTAGTACAGATCTCTTAAAAATAAGTGATGACACAGCCCATGGGGGTTAGAGGAAGGAGAAGAAAACTTAAGGAGAGAACTGTACTCTTTAATCATCGGGTACCTTATTGGAGTATGTTCATTGATGATATGTTATCACTGCTTTGACCTTATAATAGCATATTTCCTCATTTCACCACATTTATTTTATTTATTGAAAATTCATGGTAGAATCTTTGAATTGGACAAAAGCCTCTGGCTTCTTTTAAAACATTTCATTTTGAGCTAAATGCTATAGAGCTTAAATGTATAAAAGGTAGTTATCAAAAAAGGAAGACTTTATCTTTAAAATTCCACTTTGATATCTGTGTTATGCATTTCACTATAATAATAATCTAAGATATGTAAAATTATATAAAGAGGTAAGAATAAGTTTTAGGGAAATTTTTTTTCTAGCAAATCATAATTAGAAATTTATTTTGCCTAAAAGTAGGATCCTTGTTTTTATTCAGATATTTTGAAAGTTTAAAAGAATCTTTTATTCAGTTTTCACTATTTTTCAAATATAGTCAGCAGAAAATGCACAGCGTGATCTCTGTGAAATGTTTAAGGAAATTTTAAATTCTAGAAGAAATTTTTGCAACTATGTTGGCTACATATATATTTGTTCTTGTCCTACACTCAATTCCATTACTAGGTCTGTTAAACTTTTGAAAACACCACTTTCCTTTATGGGAGAAAAGCTAAATACTGACTTATTGGCCCTCAAATCCAATAGCTAATTCTAATTGAATGCTAAATTAACAGTAAGTTATCAACCCAACACACTAAAATTTAGCCTCACCATGTTATTTAATCTTTTTCTTATATTTGATTTTCATTTTTCTAGGTTAACATTTACTTATTTAACAATGACAAACTATAAATATATATATGATATGCCTATACACATATGTATATATACAAAGCTACTCTGGTGCTTAACTAATTAGGATACAATTGTATGATATATTTTGTAGGTATATCCTTTAGTGAGAAAACTGTCATAAAGACAACATTAGAAAAAAATTTCTCCTATAGTTTTCATTTGGTAGTTACAGGACGACTTTCTTGAGTTGCCCTTATTTCATTTTTCTAATTAATACGTTCAGATTTTAAGTTGTGTCCATAATTCTCTTAGCTGGAAGACAGTAGTATTTTAAAAGTATTTGATAATGTACATGGCTCACTGCATATTCAAGCAGATAGGCTGAACTGTATATATGTGTCCTCAGATAGGATTTTAAGGAGAGATTTGGCCAAAAGCAAAGAGAGTAACCGTGGACTAGGGTAGGGCCTCAGCAAGATGAACCCCACCAGATAGCAGAGCAGGGAGGCAGGTAATCATGTCGTGGTGTTTTAGTTCATTCTCTTTAGAAAATACACGATTTTACCACAGAAACGACAGGCAGTGGTGTGATATGAAGTGTAAAAAGTGCTCTGAAATGATGATGTGATGTGGCAAAAATCAAGAGTTTCAGTTTAAATAAGACTGAATTAGGATATTGTAAATGACATTTTTCCAGTACTCCTTGTATTAGTTCTGTGAGTCTATGTGATCTAGTACCTCCATTTCCTCAAAGTTTAGCTTTGGCTTCTGCAAGTACAGTAGATACTGATGTTATTCCCTGACATCCTGACAGACTTATTGTTCTGTGTCATTGGGAAAAAAAAAAAAAAAAACACTTATTATACTGTGTCATTGTAATGTTTGGTGTTAATCAGTGACTGATGTGAAAATAGGAACATGTGTCTATGCTCACAAATGTGGCTTTATTTGCAATGAAATCTAAATTTTTTGTCCTGTGATAGTATTTCCTTACTCTGTGTTGTAATTTTCCTTCTATACATTGTTCTTGACAGTGGTGTTAGACACATTGCACACACTTAGTGTTTGACTTAAAGAGCTCAGTCCTAAAAACGTGATAAATTAATGTTCACCAGGAACTACCAAAGTAAATTTAAAACATGATGGTCCAGAAGAGAACATTCACAAGTATTTTCCCCCTACTACTCATTAAGTCTGTGTTTACATTTAGTCTCTAATGCTTATGAAATATTTCATTGTTTTTCCAGGTTCTCCTCTTATTTAATTAAGAAATAATAGTTCAGGTTTGTCTTGGTATTAGATGAAATGAGAAATACAATATTTGTTAAAAAGACAATTTTTTAAGCATTCAGTTGAGTAATCCTTTATCTTGGTACAGCTAGATTTTTCTTTGCATACCACTTATATGAGTATTTTTTAAAAATGTATTGTGCTCTAATTGTCTGTTATCTTGTATACCGGATTTTAAAAGCTGGTAAACTATGTTGACAACAGCAAAATATTTTAATGTTACTATCTTTCAAAGAAATGTATTGTGTTAACATGCCTCATATTTTCAGGGAAGTTTAAAAGATAACTAAACAAATAGGAATTTACATTTCATTATTCATGCATTTTTTTCTTCATAAAAATAGTTGCCCAAAAAGTGACAAATTAGTTTAGGTATTCCTAATCAGTTTCAAAATACCCCACCCCATTCTCCAAAATACTCAGAAATGATCCATGATCTTTAGTGACATTTTGACTCATCTCAAAAGGTCTTTGCAATCATTAAATTGTCCAGTCCACAAGAGTGTGTAAGTTTTTTTTCAACGTTGGAAATGTGTAAATCTTATTATTCAATCCAAAGATATCTTACTGATTTCAACATTTTATCATTTTTTCCCTCCTTACTGAATCTAGTCCTTAAAGGCTGAAGAAAGAGGCCTGAAACCCCTGTTTCTTCCAGCTTTACTTGGCTTTCCCAGCACAGATGGTCTTCTGTCACTTTGCATATACCACCCTCAGCCTCATGCCCACCACAGCCTTCTGCATCTGCTCTCCACGGGACGACCAGTCATATCTTTCTGATACCTGTCACAAGCCAGTGTCACAGACCCTGCCTGCCAACATAAACTATGCCACCATCCATCGTTCCCTGAGCCGACAGCTTTGCCCATCACAAGCTGCAGAGATAAAGTAGGCCATCAGTCCACCTGGGAAGCAGATGCTGTCATGTCATGGGTTTTGCTAAACCATATATACACACTTTCACCCACATAACTCATGAGAGTGATTAGCACTTAGGGGCCCTGGAAAATAACTTTTTTAAATTCTGTTGAGAAACCACACTCATACAAATGCAGAAAAATTAACCTGTCTAACCAGTGAGCAAACTTTTCCCCATGATGCACTGAGACTACCCTGTGTCTTCAAAAGGTAAATCCTTGCAACATCTACAGCCCAACCGATACCCATTAAGTAGGAGGGTCCTAATTGTTTTGAGGTGAAAAAGACTTTTCTTCTAAGAAATATTCATTTATAAAATAAATGGAGTGCTATATTTTAAAACCAGGTAGCTATTGTAGTCCTTCTGCCCTGGGAAATAGTGCTTACAAATTAAGTTAGTCTTAACACATCTGATTTGTTCTCCCAGACCTTACAGAAATGAAAATATTCAAGCATCTAACTGGAATTACCTGATTTGAGAATAACTCGATCATTTATGGGCAAAAAAAATCAAATTTTGAAGTGACAAAGCAAATATGTTGAAATACAGGAGTACATGGGTGATACAGGCAGGTCAATAGCTCTTTTCACGCTGAAGTCATCACAGTGAATTATTTGAATGGATATTCTGCTCATTTGCCTTATGTATTTAATTTTTAGAAGTCCACCTAATAAACCAGGTAGGTACCTTTATAGGGCATTTAAGATTGAAAGAGAGGCCAGTCTTGACCTGAAATTCAGAATCATCTTACTGTAATCTCTGGCTTTAAATCTCTTTGGGGTTTAGTTGTGGAAGACCATAAACAAATAAGAAATAGGTGATGAATAAGGGCACATACTTACTCATTCCTATCTGACTTTAGCACACTGAACATATGGATCCTGCAGGTTTCTTATCAGTGAATGACTGTCCTCTATATATTAACCCACCTGAGAGACATTTCCCTAAAAGATAAAGGTGTTTGCCCCCACATAGTTTTCTAGATAATGAATCCCCTTACCCCCACATGCTACCACAGAATCTGGGTTTACCTTTTTGTTTAATTATACTATTCCTTTACCAGGGTATTTAAGGGGCTTGTAAACTGTAATAAAGCAACTTGGTTCATGCTTACTGAGCCCTGGTCTCTCATTCCATCTTAGACCACCACAATCTCTCCTGCCTGTTTTTCTTCTTTTCACTCACGGCTTCTGACATTTAATTTTTTCAATAGTTTTTACTGAACAAAATTGTATTTTAATGTTAACAAAAGTTTCAGGTGCAAAGGTGTGCATCATTATTAATCCCCATCTCCACATATTATATTAAACTCACCAGGTACAGGTCAACAAATTGGAACCCTTGAATTTAAAACAAATTCTTCCCACCATCTTTAAGCTTAATGAGAATTTTTTTTTTATTTAGTTCCCATTTTGGTAGTGAAGACTTTCCCCACCTCCTCCCCCCCAAAAAATGCCCTTCATAAAGTAAAAAGACAAATGAAAGGCCCAAGCCAATCTTTGAACTTCCTTCCAACAACATTTTTGGTATTTTTAATGTAAAACCCACAAACCAACCTGATGGGATATTCATCACCCTTCCCATCAGTCCACTTGCTGCTTTTTCGTTCATTCGTTTTTTTAAATAGAGGTTTCTCTCGCTTTTTCTTGGAATTGTGTCAGACACTTCATTCTTGTGGGCTACCCCGTGCTCCTTGTGACATCCTGGGGAATGGCAGTGTTGCTGCTGCCGAGCTCTTGAGGATAAGCACATGAAAAATACCAAGAAAACTTAATTCTACATTCAAGTCACCAAACATTTGAAGAGTCCTTTATGCCTCAAATTGTGACACTTTTTAAATTTCTCTAGGTACCAGTTTTTTTCTTTTTGAATGCCAAGTATATTTGGTTGGTAGAGGGAAAGGAATTAGAAGTAAAATTCTAAAAAAATTAAAATTAGAGCTAAGTGTCAGGGGCAATCAACCCCAACTCCTTCCCTTTACCCCTCCCTCACCCCTTCGCAACCAACCCCTCCCACCCCCATGTCTCTATGTATGTGTCTTTAAAATATATTATCCTAATTCCTAATCTACCATTTTGAGTCTCTTAAGGAACAAACAGTAAATGTATCTAAATGAGGATGACTGTATCAGAAATTTAAGCTATTGTTTAAATATTTTCTTCATAAACTCAGGAATAATCTGGCAGAGAACAAACTATAGCTACCAAAGCTGTAATTTGTGACTTGACAAATTCTTTCAAAAAAAGACTTTTAAGACTTCTAACTTTGTTTTAATTGAGAGAATTCTTCAAAATTTTAAAAACAACAACAAAGACTTCCTGGACTCTAGAAGAGTGTGACATCAGTCTAATGTCTACCCTGAAGTATTTGTTTCTTATCTGTAGTATTTCAACAGTTTTTATGGGAGAATAAAAATGCACATTTTATTTCTTGCAAAAGTGATTTGGTGTAGAGTTAAAACTCTTGGAGGAGACAATTTAGTCTAAAGAGAAGCACTGATTTCAGAGTCAAGAGTTCATGACTCTGTGGTCCCTGAAGCAACAGTGACTTTACTGAGCAAGCTTGAGTAAATGATTTAACTTCTCTGTGCCTCACTTTCCCCATATACAATATGGAAATAAGATACCAACCCTGGCCTACCTCATAGGGATGTTATGGGGACAAATAAAATAGCATAAACACAAATGCTTTGAACTTTGGAGTATAGGTGCTATATAAATTGAAGTTATATTGTTTGTAATGAGCCAATTATTGTGTTTGGGATTTAAATAATAGCAATACTGTTTCATGTTAAGATTTTTCGATTCGATGCATATTTACAATTCTCTTCTGTGGCCAGATGTAAATCATCATCCAGTAATGGCACTTAAGGAACTGAAATGGGTATTGTTTTCTGTGTATTCCTACCAGTAGTATTTCTATTCTGAATGTTCCCAAAAGACTGAAGTTTAACTTGTAATCGCATATAGTTTACATGTAATGAACCTTATTCAAGTTGTATATAAAAGTATAATTACATGTAAATAACAGGTACATTGTAATTAAAGGTACTCATCAAAATGTCTTTGTTCTTTTTTAATTGCAATAAAGGCCCATTTTATATAACAGCATATTAGAGTTCATTTGATATTTGGGAAACGTGAAGTTGGAATTTATTTGCCCTGAACACATAACGGGGTTTAGGAGTTTCAGTAGTCAGTTCACCACTGAGGAGAAGGAAGTGCTCGATGCCCAGGCTATAGGGTGGTAAAATCAAGTTGCAAACTCTGTAGGAAAGGACCTGGGCTTGAATTCCAGTTCTGTGCTATCTCAGTACCCTGTTTACACATAAGAGGTGAAGGGTAATAGTATAGAACCTAACAAAGTTGTTCACGATGTTAAATATACTTAGGTGCTAAAAGCTGTATAGATGTTAGTTAGCATCGTCAAAAGCCTGGAAAATGTGGTGGCTCTGTCAACTCTTCCAACCACTTCTGTGAAGAAATGAGAGTAAATAATGTAAATAATGTAAATAACCTGAGAGTAAATAATGCCCCAGACCTTGTAAAGTGAGAAGAAAGGCAGAGCAAATGACCTTACACAGCAACCCCCTGACATCCTCCTTCCAGACCACTGGACTCTGAGGATGAGGAAGCATGTGAGGGCTGGCTCTGGCATGCTCCTATCCTCTTTTTATCAATGCCTCTTAATTCCAGGATACCCCAAAAATCAACAAGTTGCCCTTTAGAAGACAAATTTGACTTTGCCCTCTGCATCTTTTCCTTGTTCCTTCTTTCTATCCCACTCCATCTGCACAATTATAAATATTCACTAATTCCCCCAGAGGCTGACCTGCTTATTTCAAATAAACTCCCTTCTGTGCAGTAGGTTATAATCCCCCACTACATCTAAGACTATAATGTAAAACACTAGCTGCCTACTGTATTTCTCAACCCAAAACCCCCTTAACTCTCATGGCATGCCCTCGAAAACCCACCAGAGGCTGTTGGAAATACTGAGAGGTGGAGGAGATAGAAAAGGGAGCAGAGACATCCCACATATCACATCAGCAAATGCCTGGAACTTCTTCACAGAGGCTTCGTCCACAACCTCCCACTGCCATTTTAAGGGTCCGACCTGCCTCTAGGACTTTGTTTTCCCACACATGAAGCAAAGCGGTAATAGCAACTGTGAAGAAAGAGTCTGACATTTTGGTTTCAAACCCCTGCTTCACTCCTCCACATATGAGAATTTTCTTTCCAGAATTACGTTCTGTGTGCAGATGCTCAGAACTTTCTTCAGAAATGTTGGAGTCACAGAACCACCTTTTTCATTTCAACTGCCTAGAGAAACTGAAGTTCCAGAGCTCACTAACTTGGGCATTTTCTGTCACCATGGAATCAGACTAGCTTAACACTTCTATCAGTAGAAGTAGACTTAAAAAGTGATCATTAAAGGGAGTGGAGAATTCTGAGACCCTTGCTAAGTGAGCTAGACATACTTCAGCTTTTTTTTTTTTTTTTTTGGCTGGGGTGATGGGGAGATGAGGGAGTCAGAGGGAGATCATCTGTCTACCTTTCTACCTTTGTAAGTACAATTTGCACTATGCTTTGTTTTCTTTTTTTCTAATGATCCTGGACCTGGCTGTACCTTTAAGATCTCCATTTTGCGAATTTGCTCTCATGTAAATGATTAAAATCTCAAGGCTGGACCTCCAGGGCTCTGAAGCCAACTGTCTCCCAAGCATCACATCTGTTTCCAAGATTTCTCCATCTGTATGTCCTGATGTCATCTCAAAATGTGATCATTCTGGACTGGTGCTCATCTTTCCCAGCTGCCCCATTTGCTTTGGGGCACATTTCAACTTTGAAGTGTCCCCCAAGGCATATACCACAGTTTCTCACACACAGCAAGCACTAAATTAATGTTCGTTCTGCTTTGAAGTCTCACACCTCCCTACCATCCACAGTCCTGTGAACTTACCTTGGACTATTGTTTTACAAAGTGTAGGATTTTATACTTGGGTACTTCCCTTACCCAAATCTTCTCTGTAACTAAATTTCCAAAGAGATGGCAGTCTAATAAGGTAGGGATGTACGCCAAGTCAAAAAGTGGTGCTGGGGCACTGGTGAGAAAGAAGGGAAACATCTGACACAGATAAATATCTACATCACAACTTGGCTGCATTATCTTCCAAAACAGACAAGTCATTCAAAGCAAAGAGCTTTAAATGTTCAGGTCCAAAAGAAAAAAAATAAAAATAAGTAATTGTAACACCAAAGCAGAAAAACAAGTTAACAGAGAAATGAAAGAAACCACAGAGAAAGCATTTGTTTATTCATTCCAAATATATTTACTGGGCACTTACTATGTGTCAGGTGCTGAAAAATAGTGAAAAAGACTGTTACCTCATAGGAGGCATTTAAAGATAGAGTCCTTAGTGCTTGCCTTTAAATACCCAGACTTGTATATTTAAGCTCTCACAGTACTTAAAGTGTACTGTGTACTGGTGGTACTATGTCTGGAGATCTACTTTAGATACAGCAGTCCAGGAAGGTCCTCGTGAGCAGGTTATAGCTCAGGTTAGACAAAAGGATAAACCAACCAAAGGACATTCCACACATGTAACATACCCAAGACCAATGAGTTGGGAAAACTTAGATCTTCTCACATAAGTAAAGTCTGAGAAATGCATTGATGGGAAATTTTGTCATTGAGTGAAAATCATAGAGTATCCTTCCACCTGTAGGGGACAGTCCACTAAACACCTAGGCCATTTCCCCAAGGTTCACTGTCACATGCATTCCCTCACTGACTGAAACATCATTATACAATGCAAGATTATACATGAAACAACACAGGACTGGCCTGTCAGGCCTCCTGGACTCTCCTCCATCATTCTTATCCT
The DNA here is from genome assembly GCA_004024945.1 of Uropsilus gracilis. Taxonomy (NCBI): domain Eukaryota; kingdom Metazoa; phylum Chordata; class Mammalia; order Eulipotyphla; family Talpidae; genus Uropsilus; species Uropsilus gracilis. Next base: position 14,474 of record PVHY01008319.1, read on the forward strand.
TGTCCAGCCAGTCACAGCTATCTCTGTGGTAACTTCTAAATAAGCTTCCAATACTGTCACTAGATATATCCTTCTGAAAAACAAACCAGTTTGGGTCAAGAGAAAAAAGACTGCCATGTAATGATTTAGTGCCCACTGTTACAGCTCCTGAGAGTACAGCAGGACATAAAACAAGCAAGGATTTCTCCCTCAAGCTATTAATGCAGGTGATATTTGCAAGGAGTTGAAGGCACTTGGAGTTTGTACTAAATGCTGAAGCCATGGCAAGGAGGCCAGTTTTGGTGTAATGAGAGCTTGACCAGGACAGAGAGAATAAGGGAAGAAAAGATAGATATAAATAGGTGGTATTATAGAAAAGACCAACTGATAAGATGGGGGTAAATGAGAAGATAACTCTCAGGTTTCTGGATAGGTGGTAACCATATGAGCCAAAAATGTTTAAGTGTTTAAAAGGGACATAAATAATGATTTCAGTTTGAGCTTCGAAAATCCATCTCTCCTTTTCCACAGCTACCAAATAATACAAGTAACCCTTGAAAAATAGCATTTAACCTTCTCAGATACATTTATGATATTGATAAGTACAGTATGAATTTCTAGTAGCATTTTCTTTTGTTACTTTTTTGTAAGACTATATAATGTATAAGAATATAACAGGCAAAACATGGTTTTGAGGGGGTTGTCTTGTTTTTTATTAAACTTTTTAATTTTCTTACATCATTGTTCATTATGTACAGTATTTTATTTCTTCCCTCAGATGTTGGCCCGTATATCTCCCACCACCATATCTTCCCTACATCATATCCATAGCCTCCTGTATTCTTCCCTTCTCTATTTTGATCCTTCTCCCTCCCCTCTCCCCTGCTCTATGCCTCAGATCTATACTTTACATGCAGGCTTTACCTTTTATTTTCTTGGCACTTTGTTTGGTTTCCCCATATTCCTTATCTAAGTGATATCCATCCAATAGTTTTCTTTGGCATGAATTTATCTTTTTTGATTGATGAGTAATATTCCATTATATTTATATACTACATCTTTTTGAGCCATTCATCTGTTTGGAAGCATTTAGGTTGTCTTCATATCTTAACCTAATGTAAATTGTGCTGTACTAAACAAAGGAGCGCAGCCTCCTTTTCATATTAATGTTTTTGTATCCTTTGGGTAGATTCCTAGAGTGACAGCTCTGGGTCATATGGTAGTTCCACCGAAAAAAGAGAGAATGGAAATATTTCACTCCCAAACTTCAAATTATATTACAAAGCCTTAATAATTAAAATAACATGGTACTGGAATAAAAACAGACACACAGACCAATGGAACAATATTGGAAGCCCAAAAATATTCTGGGTCCTCTGAAGTAAGAGAGAAATGGAAGCCCCCCCCCCCGCCCCAAGCACTGGAAGCTCCCCTTCCATGCCCCTGGCTTAGGGGCTGGGGACTGCCCGTCAGCAGCCACTCACTGGCGGAATGCCAACCCCAACATAGAACGGGTGAGGGACCAGGCAAAAGTCCAGCCCACAGGCCTGAGCTGGACACAGCAGATGGACAACCAAGTGAACAAGTTCATGCAAGACCAGAAAAACAACCGTAGAGACACAATGTCACCATGCGCACTTCCACACTTGCCGGCCAAGACCCAGGTCTTCATTTTGGAGATATATTCAAGGAGAGCAACATACCCTCCCCTCATTACGGGAGAGGAGAGGATGACCAAAGATGGACCCCACATCAAAACTGCAAACTGAAGCAGAGGAGATGGTTTTCAAAGGCCACTCGCAGAAGTCTGAACTCACAGAGAAACTTCTTGACCAACACTGGCTGGGGCCAAGACCCCCTAAGTCCGACACCAGAGTCATAAGGAAAAGCAGCAAAGCAATGGAGATGGAATTGGATTGGAGAGGACAGCCTGCATTAAGAAAACATGGACAGATCACAAATGAGTATTACCTGGCCACCCAACACAAACTTAAGACTGATAATCTAACAGCAAAGTTTGCCTGGACCCAACAACGCAGTCCCTCACCCAGAGAAAAGACACTAACATAGGAAAGAGACTAATGGATTTAGCACAGCTAATAAATAACAGAGTGGGGTGTGAGAGAATGGAGGGAGCACCAGAGGGAGGAGGGAGGGGGAAAATATATAACAGAGAGGTTGTAACCCAAAGAATAAAATAAAATTGTTTATATAAAAAAAAAGAAGAACTTTGTGAAAAGGTCACCATCACTCCCTTTTTTGGAATATACCCGTGTAGATACCTTCAAAATGACCTTCACCTTTTCCATGTCCTTGGACACAAGAGTGGGGGTTGAGAGAATGGAAGGGGCACCAGAGGGAGGAGGGAGGGAGGAAAAAAAATAACACAGGTTGTAACCTAAAGAACAAAATAAAATAGTATAAATTACAAAAATAAATAAATGTTTTCCTGCAAAAGCACACAAAAAAGAAAGCCCAAAAATAAAACCACACATGTATGGTCAACTAATTTTTGACAAAGGAGCAAAGACCACACAATGGAACAAAGATAGTCTCTTCAATAAATGGTGCTGGGGAAATTGGACCACTGCATACAAAAGAATGAAACTAGACCACTCCCTCACACACACCATGTAAAAAAATCAACTCAAAATGAATAAAAGACTTGGACATAAGACCTGAATCCATAAACTACATAGAGGAAAATATGGACAAAACATTACAAGACCAACATTTCAGGAACCCCTTTCAGGACATAGGTACAGATGCAAAAAAATTCAAAGATAACATAAATAGCTGGGACTACATCAAATTAAAAAGCTTCTGTACAGCAAAAGAGACAATAAACAAAACAAAAAGAAAACCAAATGAATGGGAAAAAAATCTTTGCCCTACACATGTGGTCGTTCCATTTTTAGTAATTTGCCCTACATATGTGGTAGTTCCATTTTTAGTAATTTGAGTAAGCCCTCCACAGAGCTTTCCATAGTGGTTGAACCAATCTGCATTCCTACCAGCACAGTGAAAGGATCCTTTTGCCTTCACATCTTTGCCAGCACCTGTTGTTACCAGTCATATTAAAATGGGCCATTCTCACCTGTGTGCGGTGGCATCTCACTGTGATTTAGATTTGCATTTTCCTGACTGTGACAGTTGAACAGTTTTTCATCTTTGTTACCCATTTGTATTTTCGTCCTCTTTGGAGAAGCATCTTTTTAGCTCTTACACCCATTTTTTTGACTGGATTGTTTACTTCATTTTTGTTGAACTATGTAAGCTCATTGGTATCAGTTATTATTAGTTGTATGGAGTGCAAATATTTTCTCCCAATCTATAGGCTCTCTTCTCATTGATTATTGTCTCTTTTGCTGTACAGAAGCTTTTTAGTTTGTTGCAGTCCTAACTGTTTATCCTTTCCTCCATTTTTCTTTCTTCCTGGGATGAGTTTTTTGTTCCTGACGTATACGTCATGGGGTGTTTTGTCTTTGTTTTCTTTTATATATTTTATGGTTTCAATTCTTACAAAGTTTTTTTTTTTTTTTATGAACTTTGAGTTGGGTTTTGTGTATGGTGTGAGGTTGCCATTTAGTTCCTGCTTTATAGCATGCAAAAATATGTGCTCATCAGTTATTTATGACATCAGTAAAGATTCTGGTTTTCAGCAAACTATTTGAAGTTAAATTTTGATTAATCAAATGATAAGCATGTGTTTCCACTGCACCCCTGTATCTATAATGTTCAGGGGTCAACTCTATTATCTATTTCCTGTTGGTCTTTGATATATTATTTGGATTTTATGATATCAGTGAAGAATTTTATCTAATGTTGTGACATGAAATGAGATGGGGTAGAGATATAAAATCCAAATTGTAATAAATTTAAAAACTAACATTTCTACCAAACCATAATTAAACAGATAAGATCAAATCCATCTAAAGTTGTCAATGTTTTGTCAAAAACATTGGTACTTTTTATTAATTTCATTTACAATAACCCCAGTCTCCACGAATAAGGATTATATTATGATCATAACCAGTGATCATAATGAAAAACTCTATAGGTATTACATTGGTATTACAATATTACAATAACTGGATCTCAGCAGAAGTTCAGCAGAGAAGAAAGAGAAAAGTAAAGAGAAAAGAAGCAACACACAAGGAAACAGCTGTCTACTGGGGCAGGTCCAGGGAATCCCAATCAACATTTTTTAAAACTTGAGGTAAAAATAATTTTCCTATATAGCAACAATAAAAAAATAGTTTCTTACCCTCTCCTCTTACTTTTTAATTACTGGGGAGCTTTTGAAAATGAAATGCTTTTAATTCAGAGATAATTTCAATTACAATTATTGTTCATATTTTTTTCTACATGATCTTCAATCTTTCCATGCTTCTTCATTTTTTTTCCCCGTAGCTAGTCAGAACCAGTGACCTTCAATTGTTCCCAGTGCCTTTCAGTTGCTTATCATTTACATCTTGTTATAGGGCAGGGGGTAAACCAACAGATTGTTTCCCTAGGAAAATGTTCAATATTCATATCCCTTGGCACCAGCGGTTCCCCACTGTGTTCTGAAATAAAGCAGCCAGGGACACTGCAGGCGCGCCTTTTACTCTGTGTGTTCCCTAAGGCAAACACCCCTCTCCTTGCCTTTACAACATCTCACACACTCAACACGCTATAAACAGACTGCACAGACTTCAGTTCAGGGCATACTTTCTTTTGAAATGTAAACAAGACTCCTCTATGAAGTGGGGAGTCCCACATTGTCCCAGGATGCCTGCAGAGTGCCAGACCTTCAACAGGAGCACCCTTTGCTCCTTGCAGAACCATTCAACTCCCTTTTACAATGACTCAGACCCCAGCCTTTAAATTTCCCTCGAAGTCACTCACACAAAGCATGGGTGAAAGTAACAGATGTTGCTAAAGGTAAAAATTAAAACAGAATATTAAGTACCTTAGTTGAACTGCAGGCGCCCTCCCCTCAAAATTCTTGCCTGAACACTTTGGCCTCCCCAGCTCCTCATTTGAACAGGCTGTGGAACTCCATTCTCCTGAGCTTGAGACCATCCATTATGTATGCTAGGACCAGATCACAGGCTGCTCAGATACAGAAGATCATCACTCCAGGGCTCCCTCTTTGCAGCAAGGACAAGCAGAAAGCTTCACTTCTTTTCTCTCCCCAGAAAAAAAAAAAAAAAAAAAAAAAAGCCCATGTTGGACTCTGCATCTGGGTCTACAAAGTAGCCACATCAAAGCAAGTCACTGAACCAAGCCTGAAACTGGATCTTTGCTTGCTTCAAAAAAATAAAAATCGAGACTTCACCACATGACTGTCATAGAAGACATCTTTCTAAATACTGCCATGTACAAACGTATCTCTATGTTCCTCCACATACAGCACCTTCACATTCCCTCCTACCAAGGACATGGCCAATGGAGCACAGCATCCCATTCATGCTCTCCTTCATTCATCAGATGATTACTGTGCATTTATCGTGCCAACCACTATATTTCCACTGAAAACAGTAGACCTGCAGTTGAAGAGAGCAGAGACTGGTGTCTGATTACAAGTCAACTTTTGAGAAACTAAATGCTATTCTGAATATCTGGGACTGAGATGAGGTAATATTTCTAACATAATCAGTTTAGTCTAAGATTTGGTTTCCCCACTACCAACAACACTACCACTTCCTAAAACCCTTCAGGCTTTATAAACAGAATGTTAGTACTAGAAGGAATCTTGGAAATCTGCCTCTTTTTACAGTGGAAGACACAGAAGCTTAGAGAGGCAGAGTGGTTTCCTTCTGACTTCCATTTAATAAATCACCAGGATTTTTCTTGGAAAGCATTGCTAAAAGGGGCCTTTGAGAAGCAGTGTGAAGTATGAGATGTTCCCAGCTTCTTTGGATATCAAAGATCATAATTTAAATCCAATAATATTACTTACTCACCATTTACCTTTGGTAAAGTTAGCTAGCCATTCTGTCTACACATCTATAAAAATAAGACCACTCAGTGGGTTATTTACCCCTCCCCAATGTAGTTAGTTTTCATTGTTTCCTCAGGGACCCTTTCCCTGGAAAAAAGAAAATATTCCCATTTATCATCATCATTTTTTCAGTGTCCTTCCCTGTCCCTTTCAGGTCCTTTGCTCATATGTGCACATGTACACACATACACACACTCTCTCTCTCTCTTACACACATACACACATATACTGTGCAGACTCCCTCACTATGGGTGTGGGTCACTCAGCCTACTCACCAGCACAAGCTGTGGTGGCAACCCTAGATTGCAGGACGGATTCTCTTTTAACCCCTAGATCTGGCTTAGGTTCACAGCAACCACCTGCCACATCGCACCTTCCATGTTGGTGCTTGCTGGCCGGAGAGCAAATACAAAAGCAAACACTACACCAGAGACGCTTCCTGTCTGGCTTTAATTAATTTCTTTGTTTCACTTGAAAAACATGTTTAGTTGTCTAATCCACACTGTGCTTTGGCTGCAGTACAAAACTCTAATTCAGCTAGAGAAAGTGGCTAACTTCTAATTTAGCCATAGAGAGGGAGTCCTTTCTCCAGGGTAGGGGCATAGTGGTGAGTGGTTCTCAAACTCCTGAATCTATCCAGGAGAATTTGTGGAGATTAATTATTTTCCACTTCTGGGTACTTATAAATATTTTAAAAATAAACTGTTGGAGGGCAATACTAAGTAAGACACTCTCCTCAATATAGAATCACCTAACTTATTTATGCTGTATGTGTTTAAGGTTGAACAACGCTGGTGGAAATGAGAAAGGCTACATTTGTGGTTACCTTAAGACCAATTTTTCTGAGAAACTCTTGGGGAAATCTTACAAGCAGCTAAATAAAGTCAGGAAAGGGCTTGATTGCTTTCATATTCAGAAAGACCAGTCTACAGACATTAAACAAATATAAATTATATATTGATACATAATTTATCATATGTCAATTTATAGATATATATCAACTTATATATACATGTAAATGGAATAAAAATATTGAACTGTGGCTATATCACTTCTATTTATGTAGTAATGAATTCAATGAATACATAAGTGAAACAATGGCCACAGTTCATCATTTTCATTCCATTGATATATATATATATATACACATAATCATGAATCCCTTTATGAGGACTCTTGTTCTCTATTATTTAGGCCACAATTTCCTTACTCTGTATCAGGTAGTACCTATTTCCCTCTCATATTCAGAGTGGTTGTCCTCTCTACTTGAGGGGGCAGCACTCTGCAAGGCTAAGAAGTCATTGAAGGAGCCTCCATCTGCTTTTTTTATTCTCATCTCAGCTTGTTTCTTCAAGTCCCTCCAGGGTTTGGCATGACTAAAATCACAGAAAAAGAGGGTGAAAGAAAATAAAATAATTTGGGAGTGGAGGGCATGGGCTGGGGAGTAAGTAGGCTGCTCCCCTCAAGGGCATGCTGAAGGTGACCCTGTGACCTCCATTGCAACATAGGGCTCCACCCCTTCCTTCTATGGGTTAGGGATAGAAAACTACCAGCATGAGCTAAGATGGGGGTTCCCCCCTCTGGTTTCTTCTCACTTCAACCATTCCTCAGCTTGAAAGAGAAAAGCAACCCAGATACAACTATACTGGAAAAGACAGATGAAGGTCCTGAACACACCCATCACCTGCCCAATAAGAGTATGGTTGAAAGTCCAAGACACAAGACTATGTTGGACGAGAGTGAAGATATATCACCAAGTAACACCAATATTTTTTGGTTTGGGAGCTAAGTTCTCCATCCAGAGACACTTTCAACTTGAGGAGCTCCCCATCTCAATGGAGAACAAAGCCACAAAGAAGTGTCAGTGACCCACAGAGAACTGTGAACCAAAAGAGAGGAGTAAACCAGACCAACCATCAGCTGAGGTCTGTCCCCATCGGGAACTCACCCACAGCCAATGGTTGGGAAGTGGTTTCCCAAAACCAGTTACTAGAGCTAAAGACCAACAAAAAAAAACCAATACCAAAGGACAAACAATGGAATGAACGGAAAAGCCAAGCAATAAAGAACGAGGAGACACTGAAACCAGAGGTCATAAAGGTCTTGAGAAAAAGAGACTGTCTCCTCCACCACAGGAAATTCCATAACAAAGAAATAGGGAGAGTCACACCACACACCAGACTGACAGGAGGTTCACCAACATGCTCAGAAGGGCCACCTGCCCCAGTGTTATTCATGGAGATCTGATCAGCCTGGTCTGGAGTCCCCCAGGAATGTAGGATTTCACCAGGGAGGGCACTGCTTCAGAAAAGAACACAAAGAGACTAACAGGCCAATCATCAACCAGCAACTGACCACAAGAAAGAAACTGAAGTAACCAGAGGGGGACCAGGGAAGGAGAAAAGACAGGGGGATGAGGGGGGAGGACTATGCCTTACAAACACGAGCTATGTAAACAAACAATAAAGAAAATAAAATATTATTTTAAAGAAACAAAAGAAAAATACTTTGAAACTATCTCTCCAGGCAGAGACCTCATGGCAGGCATCCCAGAGTTGGTCCTTTGATGGAGAGAATCAGCTGCAATTTCTGAAATGACCAAAAGGGGCATCTGCACTGCTCTGGAAGCAACTCCTATCCTGGGCTCAGTTCCTGCCCCACCATATATTACCTTTTCCTCAGCCTCACACTAACCCCAGGATTATGTTTTAAGAGGTGCTCTCCAGTACTTGTGACCACAGACAAATCCCTGTCCCATCAACAGTACAAATGGAGCTACTATTTCCTTACCAGTTCGTCCACTATCTCCACCACACCCCAGACTCCAGCTTCCAGTTCTCAAGGGCAAGATCAAGCATGGTCTTGGGGAATGATGTCATTTCCTTCCAGAACTCTTGCATTCACCTTGCCCGCACAGCTACCTTGAAAAGGGTGTCTGAGAATTTGCAGTTCAACTAATCTTCCACCATGGAAGGGGAAGGGAGGAAACAGAAGGGTGGGTGAAAGGAAGAAGCTGGTTCATCTTTGCCACACTCCTTGCCAACCACTTGTAACTACCCATCACTAGTTTGGGGAGAGCAGGAACAGCCCCCGAGGCACTCAAGAGAAGACAAGAGAATAGCTAATGTGTTTTATGCTAAGCATTCCTTACAAATACTGTAATGCAATCATCTTCAGCTCTTCAACTTTCTTTTTTATAGGCTGTTGGGGATGACAGTATTGGACTGGTTTTAATAGTCTCTGAAAAGTTCTGTGTATATTTGTCCCTATTACCTGCTGTCTTCAACATTGGGGGCTATAATCAGTTTCCTATGGTGATAAAAATTGCCTCAAGATCAGTGACTTAAAACAAGACAAATCTGTTATTTAGGATTACTTGCTTTGAACTTGCAGAAATTCAAAGTGGGTCTTTTGGAGCTAAATTCAAGGTAGTGGCAGGGCTGTGTCTCTTCTGAAAGCTGTAGGGAGCATCTACTCAGTCCTCTCAAGAGCATTTGGAGACTGCAGGTCATCCCTTCCCTTTGTGGCTGCAGGGCTTCTACCTCTACTTCTGCTGACACTTCCTCTCAGCTCCAACTTTTTTGCCTCTTTCTTTATAAGGACCCATGGGCTCATAATGGATCACCACTCAGATGAACCAAGTAAACTCACATCTCCATACTGTTACCATATCTGTTTAGTCCCTTTTGCAAAATAAGGTAACAGATTCACAGGTTCCCAATATCAGGGTGTGTACATTTTTAGGAATGAGAGTTCCGACCCCAAGGCTCTTGAACTGAAATACCAACATAAAAATCAGGAAAGACCCAATTAATAGCTTCTCTAAAGAGCAACCTGATGATTTGCTCCATACGCATATATCATATACCTGCTATGCTTACTCATTTTATAATGAACCTAAAAGACAGCACAGGAAGGTAAATTAAAGCCAGAGAAACATCAACATTTAACAGATGAATAAAGGAAAAGAAGACCATAAAGAGATAGAAATGCCACATGAGAATTAGTAGAAATGACCCAGAACATGATGCCTCAGAAAATAAAAAAGCAGAAATTTTAAAAGGCATTGAGCTGGACGTGGTAACCTGTGCCTGTTGTCCAAGCGCTGGGAGGCAAGAGGCTTGGGATTGCTTGAGTTCGCAGGTTCAAGACTACCCCAAGCAACATAGTTAGACCTAGCCTTGAAAAAGCAACCAGGTGCTGTGGGAGGAGCCTGTAATTCCAGCTACCTGGGAGGCTGAGGCTGGGGATCGCTTGAGTCCATGGTACTCCAGGCAACGTGGCAAAACCTAGTGTCCAAAAATAAAAATAATAAGATTAATTAATTAAAAAATAAATAGAAAGCATTGAGGTGTCAGTTGCTGTGAAGAGGAAACAGGACAGACTGGAGAACTGGAAGGGTAGTGTGGAATAGCAGAAGTCTAGACATTGTGTCTCTCCTTATCCCCAACTTGCTGTACAAAGCAGAAGAGGGAAAAGCAATATGACCAAGAAGGGTCACAGCTTCCAATTCCATCCGCCTCTGACTGTCATCCACATGCACACACTAAGACCTTATAGGTCAGTTTTTCTTTTAATATTTCATCTTGTTTCTCACTCAGAATCAATACGAAACTTAGCTCTGGTGAATATCTCTTCTTATTTCTAGCTCTATTAAAGATAAACAGATGTTTTCAAACAAAGCTGCCAATTTAGTTCATCTTTACCATTAGTCATTAACCAGAAAAATCGTTGCATTCATGTGAGGATGGCACTGGACCCATAAGCAGCCCATGTTTGTGATCAAACATGATGTTACAAATGTACCCACTTCCCAAAGTGGTGATGCCACCAGGTGATTCTCCATGTCTGCTCTGTCCACAGCCTTGTCTCAGAGGAAAGTAGAGACCTGTCTGCACCGCAGGACAAATCCTGGTGAAAAATTCCACCTGGCGTGCAGATCAGTAGCTCCCAGGATATTATATCAGGCTGACAAATGCAAACGAATCAAAGTGACCCTTCAAATCTCACTTTCTAACTCACCCTGGCAAGTGGGAATCTACTTTAATCCACAGTCTAAGTTCAAATTTACATTGTCAAAGCCTCTCCAAAATGGCAGTCGTGTATATTTGCCAACACAGTCATAAAGACAGGAAGTGAGATAGGAAAGAGGCAGCGAGCGTTGTTACATGTGAATCCCAGATATTAGTTGGAGTCGCCCGATGAGGTCTGCTTTATGCCCCACAGTGATCCAGATTTGCCAGAATTTTTTCTTTCAGTTTCATGACCACTATTGGCTCTGGCTCATGCCTCTGCAGTCAACCACAACTCTTAACTATGGAAATAATAACAACAACAAAACTTTCTGTTCTTTAATGTAATAGATTTCATCTGAACATTTGTGTTATGAGGAGATACGAGTGCTTGCAGGAAGAGAAATTGAAGAATGGAATTTCTGCCAGCTACTAAACCTCAATTCATTTTTAGTTCTGTGTCTCATTAAAATCTTATTAAATTAAATTCTTTCTCCCTGTCTTTGTCTTCTCTCTACCTTCCTCTCTCTCTTATGCCACATTACTATAGAAGCAAAGTGAAATCTTCTCTTTGTCTTTTAGTTTGAGGTTACCTTTACCCCCAAGTGGCTTACCAAAGATTACATGACTTGGAAGGTTTTGGCAGAATAGTCTTTTAAAGTCATTACTGCAGATAGGGCTCTCACTTCTTATTAGTGTGTCCATTCCAAAACTTTATAATCTTTGAATCAAACTTGGCTCATCAGTTGGCTTTTTAAGGACAAAGATTTTTCCCAAACAAGTGCTAGCCTTCATATGTACTCCAGCCCATACTGGACCTCTGTAGAATCCCCAGATGTGTTCAGATGCTGAATTTTGAACATCAAGATTCTTGCTGAATTCTTGCTGAATCAAGATTCTTGCTGAATGGCTCTTGCTGAAAACATCTTGCTGAAAAACCTCAATTACAAACATGTAAGACTGAAGGCTCAACTGACACATTTTCTTATTCATTTCAAACAAACAAAACCTAGTATGATAGATAATACAAGGTGATATTCAGAAGGGATTGTATTGTTCTATATAGCTAACAAATACATAGAAAATAAGTTTTTAGAGAAGGTAATTTACAGTAGCATAAAAAATGAAACATTTGGAAATATATATAACAAAATACATGTGAGACAGATAAACCAAAAACCTCTAAACATTCTTGAAAGAAACTAAAGAAGCCTCAATAAGTAAATGTCATGTTTGTGGATCAGAAGACATAATACAACTAAGATGTAAGTTCTCCACCATTTGATTTATGGATATAATGCAATCCCCATCAAAATTCCAGCAAGAATTTTTGTGGAAATTGATTGAGTCTGAAATTCATATGAAAATTTAAAAGTTAAAAAATACACAAAATTAAAGGACCTCACATAGTCAACTTTATTTTTAAAAAGACTGAAAGTAGAGGATTTTTATTCCCTAATACTAACTTGCTATAAAAGTATAGTATCCATGAGAGTGCAGAACTATTGAAAGCCTAGACATATAGCTTGATGTTCAACAACCATCAACCACACAAGTTGAGGGTCAATTGATTTTTGACCAAAATGCCAAGGCAATTTCAAGGGAGAAAGGAAAGTCTTTCTAACAACTGAAGGTGAGAGAATAGATATATGAAAAGAAAGGAACACTGGCCTTGATCTTGAACTATACACAGAGCAGATTGTAGATCTAAATATAAAAGCTAAAATTATGAAACTTCTAAAAAAACTCAGAAAAAAATCATTGAGATCTCAGAGTAAACAAATATAAATATGTATGTCAGATTCGACTCAGCTTTACTCTTTGACTATGAATATTTTATTTTATGTAAATTGTACTTCCATAAGGTTTATCAAAAAGGAGGAAATCCATTCAAATTTGATCCTTGCATGGATAATGTTCATTTTCTTTTTTCTGCTTTCTTTCCTCTTTAGCCACGCTTGCCTTTACCCTTGTCTCCATTTCAGTCTTTGCAAACTATTCTTGTACCTAAAATGTAATGTTCTACAGTAAACCTTTTTTGTAGAAACTTTCTGTACTTTCTGGTCACTCAACCTTCATTTTCATGAGGTTCCACTAACTCTTAAACCACCCTCAGTCATGTACTGTCCTGTTTCTTCTTCTGTTTTCTTAATTAGATAAGAATTACACCTGCCACAGTTGCTATATTACAAAACCATGTCAACATCTGAGAGGTAAGTGGGAGAAACAGAACAGGTATGAATAAATTTTGATTGACTTATGAAGAGGATAAGGTATGATAGTTTCTATAGTATGTTAGGAGGAAGGATGGCTAAGGACATAAGAGGATTTAATATGTTCTGTAGTTTGCTCTGAGGAAAGTACTAAAGGGGAAAAAAAATTATTTGCCAGAGGAGTAAATTGGTCTACGTCATTTATTTGTTGTCTGTCTACCACTGGAATGTGAAGTATATTAGAGCAGGAACTGTCTCTTCACCACTCTGGACAATGCCTGATACATACATAGCTGGACATTAATACCAATTTTTTTTTAAGAATTGACTGTTGATGCTATCTTGACATTTGCCAGGGTAAAGACTTTATTTCCATAGTAAGTTCTGGTCAGTGGGGCTGTTACTGTACTTGCCATGTTGTAAATTTCCTTTGAATCACCAATGACCTGCTTTCTGACATAAAGCACATCATTTTAATATCTTACTTGATCCAGTCTGGGTAACTTCTGTGTCAGTGATTAGCCCTTTTTTTTCTCTGTATTAATAGCCACATTAGAATCAAATTCTTCCTTTTGCTGTAATACACAAGCATGAAGGGTAAATTTCTTGGAGATCTTTAAAAAATTCAAGATGATAGCTATTTTCTATTTCCTTAGGCACTAAAAACTTTCAAAATTTCCAGGGATCTATAAAGCCATGATCTTCTTGAATTCCTGTGAGTTTCATTGAAATAAGTTATGCACATCCTACACAATTTCTACCACCCCAACAGAGAAAGTAAGAACTATTCTGTTTGATCTAGGACTCAATGTAATTCCCTTGCATTTTATTTTAGGAAAAAATTGCCTTTCCCAAGGAGAGTTCTATTAGGGTTCTATTCCTGCTATTTTAGAAATGTGGTAATATCTGAGGTCATGAAAAAATAGATGAGATTCATCTAAAAGTACACAAAATTATAAACCTTTCTCACCCAAGTCAAAGGATAAATGTATCAAGGTATTCGTATTTTGGCATAGGTTAAAGAAAAAGATGTATAGTTTAGAACTAAAGTTCCTTAGGTAGAACTTTTCTTTCCTAGGTAGCTTCCAAATCACATTCCAAGCTAGTAACAGAGGAGAGGCAGAGTTGATTAAAAGATGAAATTTTGCTTTGCTTTGTTTGTAAAGAATTCCAGGAATGGAGGGGAGAATTTATTCTAGAACTGAAACACATGAGCTTCAAAAAGAAGATCAAAAAAAAAATATCTGAAAGCATACTAATGATTGTGAGCTAAGAACTTTAACCCTAGAAAAAGCAAAAGCAAACTTGTGTGAGTAGAATTCCAAGAAAATACTTTTTTGTCTTGGAATAATAATGAAACTGCCAGGGTGTCATCAGATCTAAACCAATGGCTATGCTCTGATGAACTAGGAAAGAAGAACTTAAGTAACTAATATTCACTTTAAAATCTGAAAGTTGAGTAGATGCTGGTGGCAATCCTATACTTGTTTACATGGCAATGAAATGGTTTACCATTTCTATAACTCAAAAAAGAGAAGCTTCATTGTAGATTGGTTCATCTCTCATTTTCTTCTCATCCTGTCACTATGACTTGTATGGTGTAGGATCTGTAGCAAGGATCCTTTAAAAAGTAAGGCTCTTTGCTCTGTGGGTTCAAATCTTCAAGAAGAAACTCATGAATCCATTTGTAAACAGAAGAGCATTACAAAGCTCAAGGAAGAGGAGCTTGCACAATTCTACCACAAAAGAATGATAAAACTCATTAGCAGTAAAGACCACACTCCATACCTTGACCTAATCACAGAGAACCACACAAATTGCTTCTGATCTAAAGACCAATATACATTTCTCAAACTGTTACAACCTGCAGGATATCAATATGTGTGACACATTATATGGAAGAAGGGACTTTCATCAGTCAAATATGCTTAAGAAATACTGCACTGAATAAAGTTAAACCTATTTTATTCCAGGGAGTCTTTAATATACCAACATGCATTTAAATCTCCAAGAAAGAAACCAAAGCTACTTGCCCATGAAATCCATTGATTTAACAAAATATCCCAGGATCAGTATACAGGGAATATACTTTGACTTCTTCACTCTTTCTAATCTCTATGCAGCCATGATGCTCAAACAAATATCTCTCTTCCTCCCTCTTTCCCAGCTCCTCTCCCTACCTTGGTGATACTGTCTCCTTCTGATGCTCTAACCAGAATAAGCTTGCCATTCCTTAAAACATCCATGTGCATTTTTTAAAAATTCAACTTGGAATATGTTGCCCTTATATTTCTGCCTTGGGAAATGTTCTAATTTCCCTACAGGGGAAAAAAATAACTGTCTCCTCTGTACTCCCTCTGCAATTAAAGTTTGCATTGTTACTGCAATTTTGCTGCAATTATTTATTTGTGTATCTTTTTTTCCCACTGTATTTGTAACTATGATATTTGTGTATGCATTACTAGTGCCTAACACAGTGTTGGCTATAGTAGTAGAAGAAAACATTTTGAATACATTTCAATTAAGACAATCATGTAAATTACATTTGTAGGAAAAAATAATCTAAAGGAAAACAACATTCAGAATGCTTGATATGGGTGTGCTGAATAAATATAATGGTTAGGTGACTGATTCATTCAACCATTTGAAGATTATTCACAAGCATATGAATGTGTAGGGTACTCTGGATGCATACAATGTCTAATCAAATCTCAAAGCTTTGAGTAAGTCCGAAAGTAGACATTAGTACCTCATTACTAATATTCGGTCCATCATCAAAGCCCAGTCATATTAATTTTTTGTATTTTGTAATGTTGACACATTTTTCCATCTCCATCACTACTTCTTTGCACTAAGAAATCAGCCTCTATCATCTAAACCACTGTTGCAGTCAGCGGATTTCTCCACAACCACTCTAACCCTATCCAAAACCTCTCCACACTGCCTATACTGACCTTTTCCAGTTGCCATTCTGAGTTTGTCACCCCACTGCTCATAACCCTTCAATGGATCTCCATTGCCCTGAAAGACCAAAAGGCTTAAAACACCTCTAAGATCTTGCGTGATGTATCCCCTGCAAATGGCCAATTATACCTTATTGCATTGGCCCTTTGCTCTATATACCCTAGCCAAACTGGCCCTCTTTTCATGCTGCAAGTTCATTTTTATTCTACCTGGGCTGATCTTTCTTCTCACTATATGCTTATATAGCTCTCTCTTACCTTTTAGAATTAAACCCCAAGATCGATTCTTTAAGGAAGATTTCTTGACCCCTACCTCCAGTCTAGGTCAGTTGCTTTGTTAATTCATCCTCAATAGAACCATGTTTCTTTCTCTCATAACAGATAATTCAGTTTGCTACTATGCATTTATCTGATTGTATAAATAATATCTGTCTCTTCTTAATTTCAAGCTTCACAAAAGCAGTTAGTTTTCTTGGATTTTGCTTGTCATTATATACTCAACACCTAACACAAGTAATACGAATAACAATATAAATAACATAACTTAATAGGAGTTAAAATTTCATTAAAATGTTAGCTGAGAGCAGAAGTATTATTTGGAGGAATCAGACAAGGCTCTCTGGTAGCAGGAGTAAATTGGTTGATTTGAACCACTTACATATTGATATAGGTCCCTCAAAAAATTACACATAGAAAAACCAGATGATCTTTCAATTCCACTTGAGTGTCCACGCACACAAAGGAATTAAAAGCAGGGACTTGAACATATATTGGCATACCAATGTTCACAGCAGCATTATTCACAATGGAAGAAAAAAACCCAAGTATGAATCAGCAGCTAAATGGTCAAGCAAAATGTGTACACAACAAAATAACCATATTTAGTATTAAATAGGAAGGAATTCTGACACATGTCACAACAGAACTGAAGCTTGAGGAAATTATGCTAAATGGCAAAAGGAAGACAAAGTCAGATATTGTTATGATTCAACTTTTATTAGATACCTGGAATTATCAGATTTCTAGAGACAAAAAATAGAATAGTGGACCTAGGAATGAGAAAAGAATGTAGGGAGGTGGGTGATTGCTTAATATTTCTGTTTCAGATGATGAGAAAGTTCTGAAGATAAGTGAAAATGGGTGCACAATGTGTAGATGTACCTAAATGAATGACTGAATGACCTTAACACCTAAAAATGATTAAAATGACAAATTTTATGTTATGTGTATTTTGTTGTATAAGAAAAAAAGTATTAAAAAAGAAAATTCTAATATCCAGAGCCAGTCTCTATAGGTTCTGACTAAACCAGTTTGGGTATGACTTGGACAGTCAGAATTTTTTTTTAATCTGCCCAGGAGATCTTGTATATGAGAAAAACTGGTCTAGAAAGAAATATGTAAAAACTAGAAAGACAAAGGTGAGAGGATAACGTTCTAAGGAAAATATTAACAGGAGGCAGGGACATAGGAATATGTGTGTCATTTACAAGGAAGAGTTAAGTATTTTAGTTTAATTTAAAAAGAGTCTGTGAAGGACAGTGTGGTTATCGTTAAAGGGTTTGGAATGTTGGGCAAAAGTGCTCTTTTGAGTCAGAGAATGAAAGGATCAAAATTATGGTGTAACAATAATTATTTGACAGAAATGTATAAAATCACCTCCTTTTAAGGTGGAGAGAGAGGCAGAGACCTTTTAGAGATTTTGTAAGGGATCAGATAAGAGGCCATAAAAGCCTACTCTGATATAGACAAAGAATTTGAGGAAGGAAGCAGAGTGGGAGGGGGTCACGAGTGTCAAATCAATGAGACCTGGCTCATCAGCCACACTGGTCAGAAAAGGCAGACTCACCAGTCATGTAAGAATGCTCCCAGAGCATTCAGTTAATTAGCTGCAATAAATACTATCCTTCACACCATATCCTCCCCCTATCAATCTATCAGCGAAATGTGGCCAATGCAAAACTCCCTGGATACAAGCCTAACCCCATCAGACAGATAATATTCTTGGCCTAAATCATGCTGCCATGTGTGCCAAAATGTTGCACAACCGGAGCTTAAACAGAAAGGAAGTGGGGAAACCCAGGGCCAGTTTCTTTTCTTTTCTTTCTTCTTTTTTTTTTTTTTTAAGACTAGGTCTTGCTATTTTTGCCTGTGGAACCGCAGGCTCACATTGCCCAGGGTACAACAGACTCAAGCAATTCCCAGCCTCAGTTTCCCAGGTATCTGGGATTACAGGAGCATGCCACCACGCCCAGCTATTTTTTGGGGGGAAGACTAGGTCTCGCTACATGCCCCTAGTGGGGCTCGAACTGAGATCCCCGGCTGCGGCTTCCTAGGCTGCCACTTACAGGCATGCGCCACCATGCCCAGCCCCTGGGGTCAGTTTCTTTGTGTTTGTGGAACATTTACCAGTGAAGGTGATGGAAGGTTGCTCCCTTTGTCAAATATGGAAAGAATAAAGATCTCAAACTCTGTAGCTGTGACAAAACTGAGCAAATCTCAAGGGAAATCCCAGACAACAAGCACTCACATGATTTCTCATAACTTTTCAATATGAGAAATTTGTAGTCACCAGGTACAAATTTAAAAGATTGCTTTTTTACTCTTAAAAATGGCTCTTCTGTATTTTTTACTCTTAAAATATGACTTTTCTAATCCAATTCATGTGCATGCACATTAATAGAGATGTGGGAAGAAATTCTGTTGTATATTTTATGGAGAAATGAGTAAAATCTCAATAAAGGAACACCTTTCTCAGTAAGCACTTAAAATCCATTATGCACTCTTAAGATTTTTATTGGTTTTATATATATATATATATGTGTGTGTGTGTGTGTGTCTGTATATATATGTGTGTGTCTGCATATATATATATATATATATATATATATATAGCCATCTTACAACACTGTATACCCCAAAGTATACTGTCACCATCATATCACCCATGAACTGTCACCATGATTGCTTTTTTTTCTTTAAGGTCTATGGGGCATGTCTCCAAGTCTTGACCTCCAGGTATATGGTTCCCTGCCCCAACCCTTCCATATCTCCTCCTCCATTGAACACACTTCTTGAGCCAGACCTACCTTCTTTATTAAACCCCTTAAGTTCTCAGAAAATAGTTTTTCTCTTGACAAGGACCCAAAACAAAACATGGCTTTAGGTCATGTTTGTTATATTAGCAGTTTTCATCAGAGAAATTCCAAATGTCATCTTCCAGAAATGAGATCTTAATCTTCCTCTGTATCCCCTCAGCTAGAGTATTTCCCTTATTGTCTCCTAGTGACTATTCACCCTCTTATAGTCCAAGTTCATCTCTTTTCTTTCCATTTTCTTCTTCCTCTTCTTTTCTCCTACTCTGAGCAACTACTCCTTTACTCTCTTCACTCTGAATAATTAAACCCATCTTCTTTCTATTTCAGGACTAGAAAATAGGATTTATTTCACATGCCAAATTATGTGGCATGTTGTCACTATAGTCCTAAGATGAGAAAGATGCTGAGGCCAAATTTGTGCTTGACAAGAACAAATATTGTGACAGCTGAGTGATGGCTGCTATGGATGGGAATGGATAAGTGGCAGTATATGCATCAAAAGTGGTATGTTTTTTTTTTTTTTTTTTTTTTTTTTTTTTTTTTTTTTTTTTTTTTTTTTTTTTTTTTTTTTTTTTTTTTTTTTTTTTTTTACCATCTTACTACCACATACCTTTGTTGTCAGGAGAAGGGAGCAGCCTCTTTCACTAAAAATTCTTTTCCTCAGCTTTTTATAAACCAGAAAAACTTTGACCTTAATCTGATACAAAAGAAGCAAAAGTCCTTATGAAGTCTTAAACTTCCACACACTCACTAATTACCTTTGTTATTCAAATACCTGCCACTTGCCCTGGCTCCCTCTCCCAGGAGAAAAAAAAAAACCTTAAAGCACTTTAAAATCTGAATTCTTCAACACCTACAACCACCTAGCTATGTGATTCTAAAACCAGGTCTTTTATGGCCAGACCAAACTCCTATTAAATTGATTAAATAATTACTAAACATGAAAGTGATGACCTAAATATGTATGTAATACAAGATATGCATATAAAAAACCCAGTTTCCCCACCATTGTCCCCAAACTGTCCTTTAGTCTCTGGTCACCTCACCATGTGTCCAATTAATCTGAGTTCAACAGCATGTGTTTTAAACAGAGGGCATCCTTCTTTTCCTCCTTTGGGATGTTTCAGCTTATTCCAAGCATGTGGTCAAAGACATGATGTGTTCTTCTTACAGCATCCTCCTTACTTTAGGCAGTAGAAAAAACCCAAGACACAGGAAGCAACAAAGTCCATTTACTCAGGCCTAGCTCATGGCTGCTCCAAAAGCATCTGAGTCAACTAGATATGACAAACTCCAAATGTGGAGTTCAGATTCCTTCAACACACACAATCGGCTTATGCATGCAAAGCCATGAGTTCACTAGCCTGGGCCTCAGGTCATAGACCCAGGCCACATTGGTCATGTGACCAGACTCATTCATGTCCTCTTTCCAAAATGGCTGAATCCCTTCTCCTTCCCAGCTCTTTTTATATCATTTTTCCTTGTTTCTCACACTTCCAAAAACAGTCTGTCAGTCATGTCACATTAGAAAAACCTTGTTTTCCTTCCTCCTCCCCCCCCTTCTATTTCTCCAAAAGGACACTATGAATTCTATTCTTGAAATTTACAATTCTAAAGCAACAGGGAAGTAACTCCTTTTTTGGGATGGGAAGCTATTATCAGCTATGTTAATGGGGGTACCCTCCAACACCTTGAACAGGTATGAATGGATCACCTTGACAATCATATCTCATTTTAAATGAGGGTGCCCCCATATCTACAAGGATTAATTTTTAATGAATATACTTTTGTTAATTACCATGAGCAACATTAGCTTAAAAGAAAAAACCCTACCTCCAAAAAAGAAAGAGCCATGGATCCATAATAGAATGGAGTTCACATGTGAGATTATCATGAGAGTCACTTTACCGCAAATTGTCCTCTGTGCAAAATGGGACCACACAAAATGGGATCCTGCTGTGCAAAATGGGACCACACAAAGCTTATCTGTGAAGTGCCAAACAGTAAGTGATGATGCAGCTAAGATTCATTAGAGGATTTAAACACTGGATTACTGAACTGGGTAAGTCTAGGGCAATTTGCCCAAAAAAGGAGGTTTAACTGGTTCATATGACCAAGGATCTGATATAAATGGTAAGGATTTGGAATTACAGAAGTCCAGTATTTCAAGAGCATGGGAGATAATAGATTTTTAGGAGCAGATTAATAAGGTATCACTTCCTTTTCCAGAATCAAGTTTACAGACATCTCCTTTGCCTTGACATGTAGCAGGTAGAGTCTATAAGTTGAAGTAGAGTCTATAAGTCTATAAATTGAAGAGATTCAACTTACCAATAAGCCATAGGCCACTCCATCACTGAACTGTGAATCTGGCTGCCTGGCTTTTGTTCTCAGAATTGCCTCCAGTCATTCTTCCACATTGTTTTCTCATTAAAATGTACTGGACCTTTCAGAGTAAGGTTGATATGGACTGAATATTTGTATCTCTTCCCCCAAATTCATACATTATAACCATAACCTCCACATAACAGTTTTAGGAGATGGGACGTTGAGAGATATTTAGGTGATGAGAATGGAGCCCTCACAAGTGGAATTAGTATTTTGATGAGAGAAGAATTAAGAGTTGGTTGTTTTTCTTCCCCATGAGTATGCAAAGACACAATAGTCTACAACCAGAAGGGGTTTCTCACCATAAAATGACCATGTCAGAATGCTATTAGTCTTCTAGTCTTCTCAACTGTGAAAAACCAAGTTCTGTTATTAATAAGTCACCCAGTATATGGTAGTTTAATATCAAAGCCTGACCGAGGTCAAGTTGGTCAGACACAGATCTGCCTGCACTTGGTCAGAGAATCAGCAGGGATCTGCTCTTGGTTAGCTGTGCATGAAAACCAGGGAGTTTTCACAAGAGCATCCGACACACATTAGGTGGTGTTGGGACCTATCTAGAAAGAATAAGCCCCCCCTTCAACTGCGGGACAAATAATGGCTAATCTAAGGAAGGAAGGACGATTGAGGCAACTGTCCCCTGAAGAAGCAGAGTGAGTAGACAGAGACCCAACAGGTTCAGTCTGAGACCAAAAAATGAAAGCAGAAAAAAAAAAAAAAAAAGACTCACAATCCTGGGAAGGAAGAATTGGGTGTCTTTCCTGTTCAGCCCTTCTGGGCCTTGTGCCAAAGTCTTAGGAATAGGGCTGTGGAGAAGAGCAAGACTCATCCAAAAAAAAAAAAAAAAGAAAGAAAAAGAAAGAAACTGTGCTCTTAAGGAACAAAGGGCACAAAGCCGTGCTGTTTTGTGGCCTTGGCAACAGAGAAAGACAAACATGGAAAAATATGCTCCCACTTTTTGTGAGGCCAGTGGAAGATAAAAAGGATTCAAACACAGGTGCAACCCTCTGTGGTTCCAAAGTAGCAAAATGAAGCCCATACAGTGTTCAGGCAACACTACCCCAAAGTTCAAGATGACCCAGGGCAACCTGAGAGCCATGTGGAAATTTCTGGGAAAAGCTGGGCCCAGAAAATGGCAATTACTGTGACTGGAATAAAAGTGCTCTTGGTCATAGAAAGTGTGGTCAAGCTTTCAAAGTTCTGCAGGGAACGACTAACTCCTAAAGATTGTAGTGAGACTTTATTGTATCCTCACTTTGTAAGGAAAACATTAATATCTTATGAAAGGAGAGGGTGTAGCTCTATCAGTGGGTTTTATATTACACTGTGACAGACATAGGGATTTCCTCGGTGGCCACAGAAGGGCTGGTCAAGCATCTAAATACCTGTTGAAATTGACTCTCTAAAACCAAACACAAAGTTTATTAGGCAGTGGTTTCTGTTATATAACACAAAACTACAAGCAATGAAATAAAATAGAGATATTGAACCTCATCAAAATTAAAATTTTATATTTCAAAGGATACCAATAGGTATCCTTTGTGAAAGGACAACCTACAGAATTAGAGGAATTATTTTAAAATTCAGTTAAGAGATTTTTATCTAGATTATATAAAAAACACTTAACCATCCATAATAAAAAAAATTTGAAGTTATTTGGTCAAATAAGATACATGAATTATCAGATGAAAAGGTGCTTAACATCACTAGTCATTAAGGAATGTAACTTAAAACTGCAATGAAATACCATTTCATATATATGGCAATGTGTCCAATGTCCCCCTTATACCCCACTAAAAAAACAATAATAAGATTTGGTAATCTCTGTAATAATAATAAGATTTGGTAAAAATGTATCAAAAAGAAATATCAACCCAAATATCTATCAGCTAATTAATACCTACATAAATGTGATTTATCAATGGAAAGGGATATTGTTAAGCAATTTAAAATAGAATAAAGTAGTAGTAAATGGCACAATATAGAATCTTGAAATATTGATGAAAAGAGTCAACCGTGAGAATAATATATTTATTTGAAAGTCTCAAACTGAGCAAATTGTAGTTTATAAAGAACAACACAAGTCATGCATTTGTGGTGGAATTACATCAACCTACCATAAGATAAAATTACATAGAATAAAATACACATACACATATACAAATACAAGTAAAACTGGGGAAAACTAGATAAGATTTAATGCATGTAAAGAGCCAGGTGCAGGGTTGTAAAAAGCAGCTTCTCCATTCCCCCAATATTTACCTTAAAACCATTCCTTAAAAATTACCAACAATGTATAGGTAAACCCCCTGCCCACCATTATCTCACAAAAACTAATATTTTACCCAAATTTTATTACCTTAGCTATTAGTCTTCCCTAGTTAACTAGTCATAAAACATTCTCTTAGCCATCTTTTTTCCCCTTACCTAAACCCTATAAAAAGCCCGGTAAATTACCTTAAAGTTGCTACCTACCGTGCTTCTAATACCCCACAGCCTAACTGTGTCAATCTCTCTCACTCATCCTTTCTCACAACCCTGCTGCCTGGCTCTTTTCAATTGTATCAATGTCAATATTGTGATAACCTGCTGAAGTTTTCACAAGATGTTATTGTGAGAAACATATAAAGCATGCATTGAATTATTCTGTGATATTTCTTAGAATTGCCTGTGCATCTATAATTATCATAAAATAAAAAGTTTAGTTGAAATATGTAAAATAATACAGCAAAAGTTTGGTATGTATTGTTTCATAATATAGTTGAAGTCTGGTAGTGTTAATACTTCCATTCATTTTTGTCAAAACTGCTTTAACTATTCAGGGTTTCCTGTAAAATTTCAGTGATATTTGTTCTACTTTGAAAAATGCTACTGAAACTTTGATGAGATTGTACTGAATCTGTATAATGATTTGGGTAAGATGAACATTTCATCAATGATCATCATTCTTTCATTTCATGAGCAAGAACTATCTTTCCATTTCTTTGGACCATCCTCTACTTTTTTTTTTTTTTTTTAAACACTGTCGTATTGTTTTAGACCTTAGAGTATAGGCTTTTCTTTTTCTTTGCTAAATTTTACTCCTAGATATTTAACAGTTACTGATATGATTATAAATTGGATTGTTTTTTTCTTGATTTCTTTAATTTCTAGCTCTTTGTTTGCATATAAACCCCAGAAATCTGACTGATTAACTGAAGATACCAGAGGAGAAAAATTACATACAGGGAGGAAAATCAAGTTGACCTTGCACTTAACACAACATCATCCATGACCAGAAATAATGGCATGGTGAAACCAGTCTTGATGACTATTAAATATAGCCCTATATGGTGTATCCCCAGGGAGTATCAGCAATAGAAACAGCAAATTGGAAGACTGGGCCATAAATTCCTATCATAGCAATATAGAAAAGAAAGAAGCTTGAGATAAATTAGATGAGTTCTTTTTCTGAAATGACAGTTGATACAAATTTAATAATAAAATAGATTCAGTAATTTAGGGGATTAAACAGATATTATGAATCTGCAATTACTTTTGTGCCCAAAATGCTACACAAGCTACCAACATCCCTAGACAGTATCTCACTTTAGAGAAAACAAAGCAGTACTTAGGAAGGGAACTTGCTCTGAATCATGCTGTTAGACCCATAACTTGAATTCTTTTCTGTCTAATTCAAAGCTGAGAGCTGCCTAACAAAACAGTATCATTTTATATGTAGTTGGTAAAATTTTGCATAATTTTAAATTTTCTTTTTTTGCTTGTTTTTTTTTTTCTAAAACTTCAACAATGACATGTGTTGCTTGCGGTTTTTTTAAAAGTAAGATTGCTGAAAGGTTTATACAAAGATTTTTTTTTTTTTTTTTTTTTTGAGACTAGGTCTTGCTATTTTTGCCTATGGAACCACATGCTCTCGTTGCCCGGGGTACCACAGACTCAAGCAATCCCCAACCTCAGCTTCCCAGGTAGCTGGGATGACAGGCGTGTGCCACCACGCCCAGCTATTTTTTTGGAACTAGGTCTGGCTACGGGCCCCAGGCGGGACTCGAACTGCGATCCCTAGCCCCGGCCGCTTCATAGGCTGAAGCTTACAAGCACGAGCCACCGTGCCTGGCCTAAAGATTTTTTTTCTATAGGAACCATATGTAATCCTTGGACTTTATCTCTCTTGCTATCAATATCAAGGTTGAATTGGTTGGTCATTTGAAAGTGTAGTACACATACATGGTTTTTCTCATTTCTCAACTTTTCTTTTTGTGTTTAAATACAAAATAAATGCAGAAATAATAATCACAAATTCAGAGATTAAATTGGCTGGGTTTCGCTAGTCTAGACTAACACAGTCTGTATCCTAGAAATCTGTCTAAGCCTTCTGTCTTCTTTTCCCCCTTAACTGTTTGAGTAAAACACACATATGCACATACACTCTGTCACTACTCCTGTGAGGCCCTCTGAGGTTGTATAGATTGAGATACCAGAGAGATGCAGACCTGCATTCAGTGCAGGGCTGATGTTTCCTTGGGCAGGCAAAGGTCTTCTCTTTGCCACACAGCCACTGTGAGCATAATCAGAAACAAGTCTTCCCTGGAAAGAGACAGAAGGTGTCGGCATGAGACTCGCTCAACCTGGCCCATCCACATCTCTCACCAGACAAACAGCCTCTGTCTGTCAGGTTCTTGAACTTTGAGTAGCTGGCTGAGGCACCAAGCAAAAGAGCTTCAATTTAGTCCAGAGCAGAACTCATTTCCTCCCAAAGAGCTGAAAGGAATCAATGATGAGGAACCTGCCAATTTTCTGTCACTTGGAGAGTTTCCAAACCCAGGATAATACTAAGGGAGCCAAAGTCCAAGAGGCCTGTGTGTGGAAACAAACAGGGCTTTTTTTTTCCTTCATTCAAAACATCACTACAAGAATCTCCAAAATGCTGTGAGGAAATATTACTTTTAATATGTCAGATCAGAAAAATCAGCCAGTTAGTAGAGAAAAGTGACCCTAGCAGGCAAGTCTTTCTTCTGCCCTCTCCCCTACGTTGATTTGAATTGGGGTAAATAATTCTAAATCATTCTGACTTGAAAGCACATTTTGAAAGGGGCTTGGTTCAGTTTGGTGGTTGTTGTTCATCAGAATTTACTAAAGGAGGAATGACTGGAAAGTTGATTTAATGTCCCAGAATATTTTTTAACCAAAGTTTAAAAATTATTACTGCATACCTGAACTATTTTTCAGTTAAACTTAGATAATTCTAATAAGCTTCATAATATACAAGGAAGCTCTTACCTGATAGTGAACCAAATTGAAACTGAAGGAGTACCCAAGGATGCCAAATTACTAGGAAACCTATTTTGCCCATTCTAAAAAGGTTTTGCCATCTGTATGCACAAAGAGAAAGAAGGTCAATTCTTAGTGTGCTCAAAGATCTTTAATTCTTTAATGTGTGTATGGGGGCTGTGGGGTGTGTGTGTGTGTGTGTGTGTGTGTGTGTGTGTGTGTGTGTGTGTGTTGAAAAAGAGAAAAGAAGAGAAAGAGAAAGAGGATTCCAAATAGTAGATTTCTGATAAAACTGTAAATTAGCCAGACAGGTTAGGCCTGAAGTGGGATAGCTGAGGCCAGAAAATAAATCACCTCCTAGTGGGCAATCACAAAAAAGAGATTAGGTAGTCCCAGAGATCTGGAACAGGAGAAATCCCTAAATGTGCTCTATAATCCACCACAAGGTCAAGATAATGGCTGCCACTGTCTCTACCAAAATATTAAGACCATTGTTAACAGGACCAAAGACTTAGGGACTATGAGCAGCCACCTGTCTCTCTGCCCTAGCTCTATGTGATTCTCCTTCCTCTTTCTTTCCCCCTCTAATACATATGCTTACCTTCTTTCTCCTTTCTAGCTGCCCCATTAAGAAAGTCAAGGTAATAGCAAGCTGGGAGTTGTAGTTCAAGGCGACGCATGTAAGTAGGTGTTGGTGTGTGGAAAGGGTGGAGGGGTTTGACTCTGTGAATGTACTATGGCCATACTCCCATTTTCACATTCTGTAAGAGTAACTGTTCCTGGTATGGGACTGTTTGTGGTTCCCATTTACTCACCTTGGTTTTGAAGGGAGTATACTCCATAGTAATCTGATAGATGAGAGAAGAGCTACAAATATCTTTGAAGAAGTGATGATTTCGACAGAATAGTTATTCACATGACCTCATTGTCTCATTTGGAAAAATTGAAAGCAGCAATTAGAGGGTTATTTTCTGAGGAACTTTATTTTCTTAGATTAGAAAACAGCTATTTCTGAAAACTAACAAAATAACCGGATACTTCAAAATAGCCAGGGAGCCTTTGTAACTTTGGTCACAGTGAATGGCTTACATGAAACTTTCACCTTCTATTAAACAAAAGGTTAAATTTCTCTGAAATGTTATTGTGAATGTAAGGAAGAAGTTCCTGGCACTGGAATGTTATTTTCCTAAATCCATTGGTTTCAATATCTTTGAGGAGTTCTCTTCAACTTTCCAACTTCACAGGATATTTCCTGCTTCTGAAACTGTGGATACATTCCAGCTCATGTTCTTGGCGGACAAAGGGAATTTTCTGTGAAAGAAACACGATTTGCAGAGCTACAGCTCCATCTGATAAAACTATGGGGGGAAAGGTAGTGCCAGAAAAACAGATAAACCCTTTAAGCATCTCAGTCTTAATCACACAGAACAAGTTTCCAATGTCTCTTAGGATAGTTTAGCTTCTTCTCACTATTAACTTCTCATCAATCTATATTTTAGTCAATTATATTTGCAACATTTGGATTTCTTTCTTAGAAAAAAAGATAATTTATAACAGAGTATTCATCTCTATCTGTATTTGTAGATCCCAAATATAAGCTCATCTCTTCATCTCTATAGTCAAAGAGAATCAGTCCAGCTGCCTAGTGGCAACCTAAGAGAATTTAAATCTCCCTCAATTCCAATTTAGAGGTCCCTTCTTCCTCACTCCACCCCACCCCCAAGTCTTATGTGTAAAATTCCCTTTTTAGCACAGCTCACTAGGCATTTCTCTCCTCCACCACTACCCTCTGCCCCACTTTTCCTCCAGTTTTCTTCATTCTGGATCATTTCATCACTACATAATTTGCTCACACCAATTCCTTTCCACCAAGGTGTTCATTTCTCCAACTAACTCTCTTCCATTGCCCCGTTTTTACCCACAAACTACTCAGGAATCCAACAGGATTTTCATTTAGCAGGTAAAAGGGGAAGAGTAGAAATCTGTGTATGAGGTTAGTGGCTGAGGGAGAAAACTGGAAACCTTCTCCCACAGACAACCTGACCCACTATACCTGCAAGACAGAAACACTCCTTGTAAACATAACTGATACCATACTTGTCCAGATGCTGGCACACCCATGAAGGCCTCTTTATTCCCGGCAAACAGTTGAAGAACATTTTATCACCCATTCCAAGGAAACCTTCACCAGGAAGAAGCTTCTAGGTAATGCAGAGCAAGGAATAACATATCCGTGAGTTCCCTGGGTCTGTAATAGCTGTCTTATTCCCTTTTTCTTCACCCTTCTAAACTCTGACACTAAGAATTGAAATGTTTCTAATCTAGCATGATCAGCATATTGGTGGGTGTGGGAAGGTTAGAGTGACATCAATCTCGAAGATAGTGGAAGATATCAAAGTAGGGGATTCATGAAAGAATCCATGGAGTCACCTTGTGCTGCAACGTTGCCCATGAGCCCATTATTCTTTCCCTTGGAGTCATTCTTTGAAAGGTACTTCTTAAGAACACTCTAGAATTGAACTGCTGCTTAATGGAATATGTCAAATATTACAGTTTAATCTCCAGAAATCGGCTATACTACCTAACACAAGTTTCTCCCTTCACCAAGTTTCTTCTATCCCCCAACCCCCAGGGAACCTTCATTTAATTATAGGATCTAACATTTGTTTGTCCCCTTGTTTTGATTTTCTTATTCAATGTTTCCTATATGGATAGATTGCGTCTTCTTAGCCTATCTTTAATCTTTGTTTCTTTATCTTTTACATAGCTTTATTTAATTGCTTTTTTTTTTATCTTTTGTCCCCTCACTACTGTTTTTAGTGTGTCCAGTAGTGTTAAAGAATAAGGCCCTTTAATATGAACTCTCCGAAACTGAAGTTTGGATTATTTCACAAATTAGGGCTTACAAAACTGTGCACAGGAGCACAACACATCAGCACAGGAGAGCTAAACAGCATTCACTTGCGGCTGACTTTGTACAAACTATATATAAACTGCTTAGAATTTTGTGAAAAGAAGGCCGGGCACGGTGGCTCGTGTTTGTAAGCTTCAGCCTATGAAGCGGCCGGGGCTAGGGATCGCGGTTCGAGACCAACCTGGGGCCGGTAGCGAGACCTAGTTCCAAAAAAAATAGCTGGGTGTGGTGGTGTGCGCCTGTAATCCCAGCTACCTGGGAAGCTGAGGCTGGGGATTGCTTGAGTCTGTGGTACCCCAGGCAACGAGAGCCTGCAGTTCCACGGGCAAAAATAGTAAGACCTAGTCTCAAAAAAAAAAAAAAAAAGTTTGTGAAAAGGTCACTATCACTCCCTTTTTTTGGAATATACCCATGTAGATACCTTCAAAATGACCTTCACCTTTTCCATGTCCTTGGACATAAGCGCTGGGTTCATCTCTTACATTCTCAAATTATTTCTTCCCTAACACATCTTTTCAATCTTAATTTCTCAGACCCTTTCCCATCTTCTCTACCTTTTATACTTGCCAGTACCAATTACAAATACTACTTCATGCTTTTAATGATTTAAGGCTTATATAATCCAAGTTTACCATGCTTTGCTTTTTTTAATCCAGCTAATATAAAGTATGACATTTCCATAGCTTTCAGTTAGATTAAGTGGTGCTTAGTATAGTCACAATGTTGTACAATAGTCACCACTGTCTACTTTCAGGAAAATTTTATTACCCTAAAAAGAAACCCTATACCCTCTGAGGAGTCACTCCTCATCTACCATCTTTCCACCAGTCCCCAGAAACCCCTATTCAGCTTTCCATCTATACAGATTTGCTTATTATGGATAGTTTACATAATTGAGTTGTAAAATACGTGGCCTTTTGTGCTTGACTTCTTTCACTTAGCATAATAATTTCAAGATCCTCCATGTTGTAGCCTTTGTAAGTACTTCACTGCATTTTATGGCTGATTAATATTCTATTGTACAGATATGCCACATTTTATTTCTCCACTTACCAACTAATGGATCGCTTTTTCACTACTGTGAGTCATGCTGCTTTAAACATTTGGGTATACATTTTTATTTGAACACCTGTTTTTAATTCTTGGGAATATTTATCTAGGAGTGAAATTACTGGATCATATGGTAATTCTAAGCTTAAACTTTTGAGAAACCACAAAACATTTCCAAAAGACTGCCCACCAACAACGTACAAAGGGTTTCGATTGCCCCACATCCTGCTCAACACTAGCCATTTCCCCTGGCAACTAGTTACCTTGACCATCTTTCCATGTGCTTCTTTGGTCATTTGTCTCAATAGGTATTGAGAAACACCTATTTACATTTTGTCTATTTTTTTATTGTATTGGTTGATTTTCTTTGTTATGATAATCTAATTCACAATGAGGAAGAAAGGGGTGCAGGGAGTTCAGATCACACAGAGAATGAGTAGCAAGGCTTTGAGCTCTTCACTCCTGGACCAGTTCCTCATACAAATCTCTACTTCCTTAAAATGGTCAAAAGAGAGTCCACCCTGGTACTATTTTTACCCTAAAATGTCTTCCATAAGGACTGATACCCAATGTTTTTAAAATTACCATTAAAAATTAATTGTTCAACCGGGCGTGGTGGCGCTTACCTTTACCCAGCCTAGGAAGGGAGACCGAGACAGGAATTTCTTGAGTCTGCAGGTTTGAGACCCACTCAGGGCAACATAGCGAGACCTAGTCTCAAAAAAAAATAGCTGGGCATGGTGTCATGTACCTGTAATCCCAGCTACCTGGGAGGTTGAGACTGGGGATTGCTTGAGTCAGCGGTACCCCGGGCAATAAATGTCTGTGGTTCCCAGGCAACATAGTGAGACCTATCCTCAAAACCAATTTTTTAATTAAAATTAATTGTTTCTTTATGTTAGTCTTGATGTCTCCCTGAAGGAAAGAAAGAAATTGAAATTGGTTGAACCTTTACCACTGCATTAGGGATTGTCATAAATGATACAAGTTTTCATTTCACTCTTACAGCAGCCCTGCTATTACAATATTGTTAGGCTGGAAAATGAAATTAAGACAGAAAAGTCAGCTTTCACACCCATTCTAGAAAGCGAGAGCTGTTGAACTGAAACATGAACCTATATGACAAGTAGACACTCTCATTCAAAATGAAAACTGCTGAAAATGCTAGGCTCTTTTGAATCAGTTGCCCAAGACTACATATACTAGGGAAATTCTTACTTTCAAGCTGGATTTTCTCACCAGCTGTGTGGTCTGGGTCAAGTTTCTTAACTTACCTGCAGGAGTGTTCTCCTTTATAATACTATTTCATGTGAATGTTAACTGTGGTATCCATCTACAGACCCTAACAGAGTACCCCACATAGATGCTGGATATGCAAAAGATAATGGTATCTCAGGAGAAACATGGAGAGACAGGAGTTTTTCTCCTGCCACAACTGCCAGCCCTGCCCTGCCCAGTCCATCAGCTGGTAACTGCCTCTTCTGTGCAGAGTAACAAGAACAGCATTGCTTACTTTCTCATTTGGTTTCAAAAGAATGGTAGCACTTTCTGAAAACAAAGATCAAAGCAGCAACCTCCCGTCTAAGCTTGAGTACATCCAGGTCTCCCTGACGTCATTGCTAAATTTGGGTAAAACCAGAAATCAGGCTCTGATCCAAGTCAGCAAATTGCATAAAGAAATTAAGCTAATGGGCATGGGATGGGAGATTAAGCTCAGATTCCTACTATAGAGAAATTCCCAACTACCAGCTTTGTATAAGAGCTCCTGAAAGCTCCTTGTGGCTGTGGAGACCTGCTGTTTTGTTTGAGTGTTTTGATCATCACACAACACACACACACACACATTTACACTTCCAAGTTAGAGTTTCCCCTGTGGCACTGAATGTCAGGTGTCCTGGTGTGCTCCAGGAGGAAGGGGCTATAATGGGAAATTGGGCATTCAGAGACCTTAGTTCATTAAATTGTTTAATGTTTACTGGGTCTCAGTTTAATCTATCAAATGAGGAAGTCACATCAAGAGGACCCACTAAATTCCTTACTGAGCTGCAAATCTCTGCCTTTTACTGGCTAAGGACTACATTGTTGTTTGCTGGAAAACAAATCACCCAAAATAATGCAGTGTATATTGATGGCTCCCCAGCGTACATCTCGAAAGGTAGATGTGAGTTAAGGCAGAAGGTTTACAACCATTTGGCATTTGGAGAGGAAGATTAATATACTCAAAATCTTGTCCTCACACAGTCAGAGAATGTTACAAAATGATAATTTATTTACTTACAATAGTGAGTCAGATTAGGACAAATTGGAAATGCTGTTTAGGTTGTGACTATGATTGCTGAGGGGGAAAAAGGACTTAAATAGCTTGTGGGGGGATCTAATTTGAAGGAAACAAATGGATTACATTTTCCTAATTTAGCAGTCAGTTAACTGTGACTCATCCTCTCTCAACTCATGTGACTGGGATAGTAAATAAGATATTGACAAGTAAATGGAGCCCTCACATGGGCAGAAGCCTGCCAGCCCTCCTCAGACTGAAGCTGCAGTGAAAATGTGCTTATTTCCTGTTTTCTTTGCATAACCAGATTGCAGGGACTGTGCCAGTGTTTATTATAGTGTCCTACGTGAAAAGGGGCTGATTGCTAATTTCTAACTTATGAACTGCAAATATTGTGATGAACACTCACTCGTGCTTTCTACGTCCTGCTTTTAGACAAGACTGATTCTAAATGAATAGAGATAAACAGGTGCTTGTCTGTCTGCAGTTCCTGAAGTGCTATGCCCACACTCTGGAAAAATCTCATTCTCCTTCAAGCTTCCTTTTTCAGTAAAAACTTTGAGAACCATGAGCACAGTCTCATCTCTCAGCTCCCGCTCTTACTGTTGGAGTGATTTTGGGAAAGTTACTGACTACTTGCCTCATTGAAAATGAAGATAAAAATACATTTCTCTCATATAATTGTTGAAAAGAAATTATGATATTTTAAATCTTTGCAAACATTGTATCTGTTGGGTAAATATTGAAGAAATGGTAACTGTTACCATATTGGTGGATATGGCTGACATTGGATGGTGTGAGTTGTAGCTAAGATAATAATAAAAATACATCCCCACCAGGACAAGAGACAGAATTACAATGACATGTACCCATACCAAAATAAAACTGCTCTGCTTTCCATAGGTTAAAAAGCAGGGATTTTTGTTTACTCAAGAAAAATGTGGATCCACTTACTGTGTTTTGAACCAAAGGACTCTGAAGTTGGTGTGGCTTCATTTGAGCAGTGATGGATAATACCACACAAGCACCAGGAAAGCATCTGTCTTTCTGTCTTGTGCTGAGATCAAATGCAAGCACACCAAGTAGCCCCACCCCTACCATGTTTCTGTGGCAATAGGCTCCCTTGGCATTGTTATTCTAATGAGAAGGAATTAGTTGTGGAGTTGCAATTGACAGGAAGAACAGTAATATTTGAAGTACCTCTCCTCTCTTCTTCCTTTCTCTCCCACCCCCCAGTCCAGCAAACCCAAAATATTTTTCCTTTCTGCCTGATCATAAAGCTTGATTTCTCATAGCAGTGATTTATTTTGTTTGCAGTTCAAGGGTTGAAATCTTCAAGAGTCTTGTATTAAAGATGCAAGTGCTAACAGTAACACTCAAACCATAGTACTGAAAAAGAACTTAAAGAAAACCTAATGTGAGGTCTTTATTAATCTAAACCCCAAGAGAGAAAACCAAGGAGAGCAGGGTAAGTAAAATCAACAGTGTTGAGTGCAACTGTGCAAGGAAGCAATCCAGACTTTGAGGGTTTTAGGAACAGAGCAATAAGAGGGAGGGAGCTGAAAAGGAGAAAAGAGAGCTACAACGATATTCTTTGCTACACTAGTGGCAAGCTGCACAATGTGATGGGGATGGTGATGGGAGAAGGACCCAGTTTTCCTCATGCCCAGGAAAATATTCTTCCTGCTGCCCATTCAGAACCATTCTTAGCTCTAAATATTCTGAGTGGAAGGACATTTGGAGCAATGATTGCCTTACAGCACTGCTTTTCAGAATCAGTGTGGACCAGAAAGGCTGCTCTTTCATCTACACACACAATGCTTCTCTAAGACTGTTTCAGAATAGTCTGTGATATAAAATACATGATGTAATGATATCCCTTTACAACCATAAAGACCTATTGGATGCTTATCCTTGTTGAAGGAAACACAGAATGTGTTGTGACTTGGGTTGTGGTAGAAGTTGAAACAAGAAATCCAGACATCTCAGCTCCAAAGAAAGAAGGGTAAGTAAAGCCAGCTGGGTGGGCCTGTGCAGGGAAGCAGAGCAGACTCTGAGAGTTTGGGAACAGAGCAATAAAGAGAGAAGGAGCTGGAAATGAGAAAAGGAAGCCACGAAGATGTTCTTTGCTGCATTTATATTGTCCATTGATTTGTATTCAGTTTGACTCCTTAATAGTGTTTAAAAGAAATGCATCCTGCCTATATAACATAGAAGGACATTTATTGTAAATCCAGGATCTCAGAAAATCAGCTACAAATTTGGAAGCTACAGATCATAAGTGTAATGTGAGGGCCCAGCCTCAGGACAGGTAGCAGGAGGTATTCTGGGAATCATCAACACTTCTTCTGGGATGATTGACTGTCTCCTACTCTCCTCATTTTTATGTTATTCATTCATAACGCAAAATTCCAGAAGAGATTAAATAAGGTTACATGCTCACCTGCTGGCTGTAAGACAAGAGATTCCAACTCTTCAGTTACTCTAGTAGGAGATAAGTATTCCACTCCACCAGAACCACACCTTTGATAGAAAAAGAATTTTCCTAAAAGGGAAGGACACTAGTTGGTAAAGAGCTTGGATGCTAGACAAAAAAAGCAGGTCTCAGCCATTACAGGCTCCGCACTGGGGTTGTAAGGCAACAATTTGCTGCCTTAAAATAAGTCTCTGGCAAGAGATTAATTTCATGGGAGGAATTCTGAAGGATGGGTAGAAGCTGCTTTTTATATTTACCTATAAACCTCGCTCTCTGTAAGGGCCCCTTCCAAGAAGACCTAACTTCTTATCTCATTTCCATGGAAAATGAAGAACTAAATCTGCATACCTTTTATTTGCTGTACTTTCCCAATATACACCCTGATATATTCCACCTTATTCCCCAGCTTCCCTTGTCTTAGCTAAGCTGCTGCAGATGACCTTTAAAGTCATATGAACAAGTTGCTAGTCATATTGGGTCTCTTCCCTGTACACAGGAGATATGCATGTCATTATTAAACCTCTTCTGATTTTTTTCTCTTATCAGTCTGTTTAATACTTGTTTATTTGCCACTCTCAAAGAACCCAGAGAGGAATGGATGACTTCCTTTTTGCATCAACAAGGTCTACAAGAGTGATTGAGTGGCTGAAGCATTTTTAGAATATTGATGAGATGGCTCTTGCTGGAGGCCTCTCCTGGGAGAAGCCACCTGAGGAGAAAAATAACCATATTCAATGAGCTCTATGAGCACACATGTGTACATATGAGGTGAACAGTAATGAGTCAGAACACAAAATGGCATCTGTCACATGGTTTTGAACCCTAGCCTGGTCCCCATGCACTCCTCCCAAGGTCTTATGGAAAAGAGAGGAACTGTAAAGGAAATTCAAAAGTTTTTAGAGTAACATGTAAAAACCACTCTAGACATCAGGGCACCAGATAATAGCAGCAGTGCTTAAGTTCAGCCTAGTGTGAGTCTTTTCCCTCTATTTTGCCACAGACCACTGTACAATATGCCTCTCTGGGAGGGAAGTGTTATAGAAACATCTCTACAAGAGGAGTCACTACATGAGGCATTTTACACATCTCTACAAGAGGCATTTTCCCTGCCTTCACTTAACTAAGGGTGGAGTTAAGCATCCAGATTTGGCTAATATAACAGTGAAGGCAGATGGGCTCAGGGGAGAAAAGGGAAGTGCTACTGTACCCACAGCCCTCTTTGCATTCTGATACTGATGGAAAGGAGATGTAGAAGGAGACAAATGGAGAAAAAGAACGTTTGTTTCTCATCTTTGGATTTGCACCAGGGACTTGGAGGACATGAAGGAGACATGTGAAGAAGAGATTGGCAGAGACACTTGGAAGAGACATGAATGAGAGAAACATGGGGGACTGACAGCCATTGTCTTAATTTGGGCTTTGATTTTCCTCTGCTTGTTCCAGCTTTGTCTGACTTGCTTCAGAATCCCTTTCCATTGGTTTCCACACAAGAAGTTGCCTCAGACTTATGGTAAGCTTTCAGTGCTCAGCAGTCACACATTGGGCCAAAGCAGGAATAACTCCTGGAAAGAGAAGAGGTGTGTGAGCCCTGCCTACGTAAGTAGGAACACCAACCACTGATGTTCAAGTTATTGTGATCAATATGACATGAGAATCTGCAAATAGTAGAAATTTTAATGTGTTATCCTGAGGAAGGATAAAACAAGGGGATTAGGTGGAGAGTTCCTAGTCTCTCCTCCTTACTAATCAAGATTTCTTGGGCTAGTTACAGAGTATTTTTGAGATTAACTTTCTGTGACTGTAAAATGGAAACAACAATTCCATGGGTTATTGTGTAATCTGGAGAGTCAAACATTGCTTGCTGTGCAGTGCTCATTGAATAGACTGTAAATACCAAATTAATAAGCATGGTGAGCTTCTTCTGCAAATGCCGTTCCAGCTATTCAGTCAAACATCCTGAGTTCAAATTCTGCACCTTCTAGTCAGCTGGAGGCTCAGCATATCCCTCAAGTTTTCTGAGCTGTCATAGTCTACATGTATGCCCTTATCATTGTCATATAATTGTTGAAAGATTAACTGAGCTAAAACACATAGAGCAGAAGTGAAACAGGGCAACCACGAAGGGACTTTTTAACTTAACTTGAAACACTTACAGGCCTGCTTCCCTCCGAAGCAGGCTATAAACAGGCCATTTACCTTTAACTTAAATAGATACACTTATTTGCCTGCTTCTCTGCTTCTCTTTTAGGCTACAAACTGTTTAACATTTACACTGTTTACCTTTGCCATTGATATAAAACATCAACTACCAGCTTCTCTCTGCTTTCTTTCCCTCTTTCAGACCTAAAAAGAAAAACTTAGAAACACAGTTTAAACTCTTGTGGTTTCTTTCCACCATCCCCAGCCTTCTTAACCAAAACACTAAACCAATGCAAGACTATCAGTGCAGATTAATTTATTTCTAACAAAGTGATTTTCTAATTATCCTAGTAACTACACAAGAAACATGTAAGGAAAACTCCAATTACTTTAACATTGTCCAAAACCTTTCTCAGCATTGTCTAAAGTCCTTTCCCAGATTGCCCAAAAATCCTCAGTCTCTCTCTCAGTCCTGATCATCTCACCAAAATTAGCCAGTCAGAGTTCATCTCCAGATGCTTAAAGACATGTTCCTTTGACTGCTCCTGAAAGTGGGCAACCATGAAGGGCTTTTTACCTTCACTTTAACACATACAGGCCTGCTTCCAGAAGCAGGGTACAAACAGCTCAATAGCAATTTACCTTGAAGTAGCCACACCTATCTGCCTGCTTCTCTCTGTGAAGCAGGTTACACACTCTTCATTAGCATTTACACTGATCACCTTTACCATTGATATGCAAAAACCAGCCAGCTGCTTCTCAGCTCCCAGTTCCAAAAACTGCAGAAAAGAAAAACTTAGAAATCACAGTTTAAACTCTACATTTGTGGGTTCTTACCACCATCCCCAGCCTTTTTAACCAAATTACCAAACCAATGCAAGACTATCAGTGCAGACCAATTTATTTCTAACAAAGTGATTTCTAATTATTCTAATAACTACACAAGAAACATGTAAGGAAAACTCCGATTGCTTTAACATTGTCAAAACCTTTCTCAGCACTGTCCAAAGTCCTTTCCCAGATTGCCCAGAAATCCTCAGTCTCTCATTCCTGATCATCTCACCAAAATCAGCCAGTCAGAGTTCCTCTCCACGTGTTTGAAGACATCTTTCCTTAGGCATGCTCCTTTGGCATGCTCCTCCTTGTCTTCCACGCTGTGTTCTCCTTGTCACCTTCAGGTAGCAGGAACTTCATGGTACCGGACCCAGCCAAGTTCACTTTCTTTTCAGGCCTGTCTTGCATGGCCTCTCACAGACACAAGTTAAACTCAGCAAAACAAACTCCAGCACGGAGTTCAAATCTGCAAACTTCTTAACTGCAACTAGCACACATGCTGCCAGTCTGGACCAGCCAAGGTTACAGGCCCCCGGTGGCCACATGGCTAAGCTCACATGGCTCACATCTTAAATCTCTCTCTCTCTATCCTATCTCCATATTGCCTCTGAAAAATTCGAATCCGAATCCTTCTCTTTGTTTCCACACCCTTTATATATCCTAATTTCCCACCTTTCAGGAAACCTATTTCACCCTGACTATTTCACTTCTTTCTCCCCCTGCCTCTCCCTGAAGCCAAATTCCAACTAAGGTCATTCTCACATTTTAGCATCTGTCCTTGAAATCTACAATCTTAAACAGGAGACAATGGGGGGTGGGGGTAGCACACCCTATCACTCCCTTGGCTTGCTCCTCTTTGTCTTCCATGCTGTGTTCTCCTTGTCTTCCAGGTAACAGGAACTCCATGGTGCCGAACCAGCAAAGTTCACTTTCTTTTCAGGCTTAACTTTTGCACGGCCTCTTTCAGACACAAGTCAAACTCAGCAAAACAAACTCCAACACGGAGTTCAAATCTGCAAACTCCTTAACTGCATTCAACACACATGCTGCCAGCCTGGGCCAGCCAAAGATTGCAGGCCCCCGGTGGCTTTTGGCCAAGTCCACATGGCTCACATCTTTACTTTACAAGATGGCTGATTCCCATCTCTCCTCCACTGAATCTCTCTCTCTATCCCATCTACATATTGAAATCCGAATCTTCGTTTGCACACCCTTTATATATATATACCCTGATTTCCCGCCTTCCAAGAAACCTGTTTCACCTTGACCATTTCACTTCTTTCTCCCCCTGCATCTCCCTGAAGGGAAATTCCAACTAAGGTCATTCTCACATTTTAGCATCTGTCCTAGCAATCTTAAATAGGAGACAATGGGGGGGGGGGGGTTGCACACCCTGTCAGAAGGAACAATACCTGGCATATACTAACGTGTCAATATGAGATATCATTGTCACCATCATTTTCCTCACATCCCACAATGCCACAACGCAATGTAAGAAAGGAATTTACTACCCTTACCTTAGGCCAGTCCCAACATTTGGTACAACTGAATTAAATAAAGCAAACATGAAAAAAACCAAAGATACTGACATGATGGAAAGGGGAGAAAAAAAGACAAGGAGAGGAGGGAAGAAGAACTTTGAACATGGAGTGTGTGTCAGGGAAGGTGGGCTCCCAAGTCAGTCAAACACCTATTTTGGTTCTGATTTCCCATGAAGCCCCTAGGTCAACGGGAGCTCTCTTCCTGTGATTTATTCTGTACATG
The DNA here is from genome assembly GCA_004024945.1 of Uropsilus gracilis. NCBI lineage: Eukaryota > Metazoa > Chordata > Mammalia > Eulipotyphla > Talpidae > Uropsilus > Uropsilus gracilis. The sequence goes on from PVHY01008319.1 coordinate 54,833, forward strand.
ACTGATTTTAGAAGGCAAATATCTAATTAGTGCTCTAAGTAAAAGGACTGTTATTTGGGAGTCTTACTGTATGGACATCTGGGCAACTTTAAAGGCAGTCTGATCTGGGGAAAAGTGATTTCAGTGCAATGATTGCTGAATATAATAGAAATGCATCGTCTCAAAGAAAACCATCTATGTAGTTCAGATGCCCCAAAATGTCTGGAATTAAGACTACTTACAAAGTACAATAAAACCTTGGAAGATAGATGTACAAGGAAAAAGGAAAATTGAAATATTAAAAGAGAAAGAAGCTTAAAAATAGCAAGATTGCTAAGCCCAACTGCTTGCATATTTTCAGGCTTTTAAGTAATGAGTGAAGGAGACGTTTAGACTCAGACAATTGAAAAAAGAGAAAAAAGTTCCAGACGATGGTTAAATTACTAAACATATAACAAATTCAAAAGGGAGAACACACAAAAAACATGTCATTTAAGAGTGCTTGGGTGTCTGTTGTCTTGAACATCTTTGAGATCAGCGAAGCAGAGAGATTCAAGAAGACAGCAGGCCTCAAAATCAACTCATCTCCATGAGCAGACTGATTTTGAAAGAGGACTGGAGCAGAAGTCTTTGTTAATCATAATAAAGAATTTGCTGTATTCAAATGAAACAACAGCAAAGTGGAAGTATGCCAGGGCAATACCAGTTTTCCAAGCAGGAATAAAGGGAACGCTAGGAAATTACAGAGCCTTCATTTCAATGTCTGTAATTTGCAAAATAATGGAAACAATAGCAGGGTAAGTTTGCCAAATGCATTTACAAATGAGTATCATTCCCTTTAATCGAGCTAGAGATAACCAACAAGAATGGATAGAGGATTGTGGGTTTATGAATCTGTCTTCCTTCTTTTTTTTTCTTTTTTTTTTGATGAGGCTATGACACAATTAATAACGACTTATAACTTATTTTACCTTACCTTAAAGTCCAGATTATATTTATATTGTAGCTACTTCAAGTGTGCCCATTGTAACAGACAGTAAGGTAAAAAGGAAAACAAAGAATCATGTGTAACCTCCATTATGTGGAGTGCCCTCTGTGTATTTCTTCTTGCTGATATCTAAGTATGGTTTAGAGCTAAAAGGGGAAGTAAGAAAAACAAATATACCATCCTCCCAGGTTGGAGTGAATCAACACCACCTGAGGGATATTTACTCCTAGGATCATACAGGGAAGTCATTGTCTTCTCTCTGAACCCATTATTCCTCAGGACTACCTTTGCTGCAAATTAAGTCCATTTCCTATTGTCTAATCTTCAGTGAAGACTGAACAGTAGCCATCACCTTGTGCTGGAAAACCTTCATTCAGTCAGCTGTGGCAGATCCCATGGAGACACTATTTTACAAAATCTTTTTGCATTGGTTTGATATTAATTTATCTAAGTTGAGTATTTAGTTTGTGAATAAAAGGCTGTGAGCTTCTAAAAATTAGAAACTTAGCTCAAGTTGCATCAGACATGGGTTGAATAGTATGATATGGGCAAGATATTCGAGCTCTGGGAAATAATGCCACAATTGATGAGCACAGCCCTGTTCCACTTCATAAATCTCATTTCTTCAATGTCAGCCACAAATATAAAAAACATGCCTGCCTCCACTGCTCATTTCCTTTCTTCATTCTTTACCTGGAAAGGGACCATCTTCATATTTGAGTAATTGAAGCTATCAGGTTTAAAATTCCTAAATTTCCTTTTCACACACACACATACACACCTTTTTAGATCCGGTGTCATTCTGAGGTCTGGTACAAAAAGGAGTGTGACTCCACTGAATCTCTTAGGCTTTCAAACCAGAAAAAAAAAAAAAACTTTACCTTTCAAATCTGCTGCTTGTTAGCCTTCTGGACTCTTTTCTGCCTGCAGCCCTTTTTGCATTTTTAAAGTTAGACCAAATTCTTCAAGTGATCCAACTAAAATTTATTTACAATAAAGTAAGCAAGTAAACAAAGTCTCCAAAACCAGGGGAACACTGGTTACCTCATCACATGTACAAACTATCCCTCATCATATGTCCAAACTGTCCCTCCAAACCAGTGGTCTAAAACAAGGCACTTCTGCTTCTCTTTCAGCATCTATCACTTTAGGAGATGAAAGCTCCAAATCAAACATTACGCCAAGTAGCACTTGCAGTCCCAAATATGATGCTTCCACTTTTGGCAGTTTGTCCCAGCTTCAGGCACCAAAAAGTAAAGATTTTACTGGAAGAGGAGGGGGAGGTTGACTAGAGGAAGAGGAAGGGGAAGGATTGTACCTAAGGGGCATAATGACTTTACAAACAAGACCAATGTATGCCAAAAATAAAATTAAATAAGTAAATGTTTTAAACCAAGTTTTCATCAGTGAAGATTTCAAAGCAGTTTAGGTAAAAGAGGAAGCAATACATAGTCCAATTTTTCAAGCTTTGCCCAGGGGCCCTCTGCTTTCCTGTCCTGCTGTAGGTCACTGCTGCTCCCCAAGGCCAGCCTCATGGCTGCCCACCGGCTGCTTACTTCTCTCCCATGCCTTCCTTCTCCTCTCATCCTCAAGACCACATCCCTTCCACACTTCTTGCTTCCCATCTTTTCTCATGCAGGTTTCTTTCTCCAAGTCACCACTCACCAACACAAACATGGTGTAGTTCCAACCATGTGTGTCCTCAAGTCTGGGGTGCAAACATGATCCAATCACAAGAAAGAGGCCCTGGCTCCCCCATTCAGCCATGTCACCTACTGTCAACTCCCTACTTCCACTAACTTTGTTATCCCCTATTAATTCTAATAATTTCCAAAAGGATAAAAATGTTCTGCCTTTTGTAGAAAGGTAATTTGTCTAACTAGAATTCACCCCTGTGTCTCTGGAGGCCTCTCACTCCAACCTCTGCAGCTCTGCTTTCAACAGGCCCCTTCTCAAATACAAACATCTTCAAGATTACAATACATAAAATCCTTCCCAAACCCAAACTGACTTTTTTCTCTCCATATATTCAAAATCATATTTCTTGATGGAATAACCTCTATTCATAACTCTACTTCTTTTACTGGCTTCCTGTTCCCAACAATGCTGGGAAACTTCCATCTTGGAAAGATTTCCAGCTCTTTCTTAATTGTCAAATCCTTACCTGGCTTTTATCACTCTATAATTGATAGCTTTGCCCTCTTCTTCCTTGAAGTTCAATTTTGAGAACCCTCTTCCTGCTAGTTGATAAATCTTTCCCATGATATTACTGTCACAGGACCCAGTGTTTTCTTTCTCTTGTTGGGTGTCAAGGCTGAATAAAAGACACCATCAGGATGGAGGACATGAAGGACAAGTATTTATTTCCTTGTGAATAGTAAAGGAGACAGTGAAACTAACATGTCCAAAGAAACTATCTCCTAGAGGGGACAGATGGGTGAAGTTATATAGTAATGCTTGGTGTGGGAGGAAGTCTTCAGGAATGTCTGTGTACAGGAATGTCTGTATACCTTGTGCTGCTAACTTTGGTGTTTATTTTCAGGCAAGGTTGTCTGCAGAAAAATCTATCTTTTTTTTTTTTTTTTTTTTTTTGAGACTAGGTCTCGCTATTTTTGCCCATGAAACCACAGGCTCACATTGCTCAGGGTACCACGGACTCAAGCAATCCCCAGCCTAAGCTTTCCAGGTAGCTGAGATTAAGGCTTGCACCACCATGCCCAGCTATTTTTTGGGACTAGATCTTACTATGTTGCCCTAAACAGGACTTGACCCACAATACCTAGCCCCAGCCACTTCATAGGCTGAAGCTTACAGGCATGAGCAACTGTGCCCGGCGGAATTTCTTTCTGTGTTTCTTACTCTTGCACATATAAGCAGTCACTAGTACACTCAAATTCTTTCCTGAAACTTCCTTATGTCTATCCTCTCCACTTCATCTTCAAGAGATTTTATGCTCTTATTTCTTCCAGATGGTAGTCACAGACTACCACTGAACTCTCAGCCTCTAGCATGGCCTCCTCTGTCACAGTGCTTCCACTAGTCAAGATATCTACTCCCTGTGGTCTTTTATAGCTACCCCATCAACTACATAGCTCCTGATTTAGGTACACAGAGCCCTTCACATTCTCACCACTGCTGCTTTCCCCACTTTCTCATTCACTCCCCTCCAACACTGTCACCTCACCCTCCAGTAATATCATTCTAGGTCTTTGCATCCAACCCAAGTGATTGAAATGCCTTTCACAGTTAAAAACATTTTCACCTCTTCCACACATATTTATCCAATTATTCTCTCTCAGTGTAGAGATAAGGTAGGAACATAATCTCTTTTTTGTCTGTAAATCATTGACACACTTTGACTTATCACTCTGCACTGAGATGTGTCTTGTCTCCCTGTTTGGACTCTGAACTTCTTGGGCACAGAATTCAGTCATCTATCTTTATATTCTTTTTCATAGTACCCATAATATAGTAAGTGAAGTCAAGAAATATTCTAAAAAGCACTCAAGAATGTAGAGGACTGTTGCTCTCTCATGTAGGAAATGAGTAATTTGGTCTGGAGTGGTTTTTGTTTCTTCACAGAGTCTAGCACACAAGGAAGATGAGGCCAAATGACAATGACTCTTCCATCTAAAAGTAAGAAAGTACTCACTTCATATGGTTATCTTAAAAAACTCAGTGTTTGATCTTTGCTCATAGATAAATAATTACATATTAGTAAAAAATATTAAGAGTCTGGCCCCTCTTTCTTGAAGACTGGTGGTAAGTCAATAAAGCAACATGTGATGACCCTTTGTGCCTCCTCTCCCATCCCCCTAAAATGTGAGTCTCTGCTCACTCAGCAAGGAACAAAGAGGTGTGGAAAGTAAATAAAGACTCAATTAAATTCAGAAATATTTGCTCCATTCTATCAGTGCCTGGCAAATGGACAAGTGCACACTGTGTAGAAAATACTAACTGAGAAAACATTTAAAAAATAAATGTGTCACTATCTTCTCTGCCTTGGCTATCTTTCTAGATACCTAGTTCTTTAGGATACCTATCTCAGATATAACATTATTTAGACTAATTGGTAAGTATATATGAATGTATAGAATGCACACACACACACACACACACACACACACACACACACCCTAATAATAATAATGAGATCTTTTGGGTTGAAAGAAAGTTGGGAAAACCTTCCAAGAGACAACACTTGAGCTGGCCACAAATAAATGAAAAATTTTCTGAAAAGAGAATGGATGTCTTCTTAGGAGAGGGATGATAGAGAGAAACTTGGGAAAACCTTCCAAGAGACTGCACTTGAGGTGGGCACAAATAAATGAAAAATTTTCTGAAAAGAGAATGGATCTCTTCTTAGGAGAGGGATGGTAGAAGGAATAAGTTACAAAAGATTGAGAAGAGCCTCCAGGTTCTGAAGGACAAGGAGGGATTGATGGGGTCTTGTTTTGCAGAGATAGATTTTTTTGAGGGAACAAGTATGGGATGGATCTGAAAAGACAAGCTGGGATGCGTTTGATTAGAAATTTGTTCTTTATCCTACAAATAAGGAGCCTTGGAAAGTTTCTCAGTAGCAGCGGAAAAGGAGAGAATGTACCTTTTGGCAAGATCTTGATTGGCAGCAGTTCAGAAGAAGATTACAGGTACTAGTTTGTGAAACTAGAATATTCAGCTGATCGTCAAGTCTGCATGGACAGGTTTATATTCATTTCAGACACTAATTGGAATGAAGGCAGGGCAGTGTAGGAAGTAGGAATAGAAGGGCTAGTCATCTCAGAGGAGGATTGAGGGGCCTGTGAAACAGGCAAATATTTGTGGAACAGGTGATAGCAAGTCCCTTGAATAGCATAGCCTTCTTAGTGACAGAATTCCATGACTTGTAGAGCTATAGGGAGTGCCTATAGAGGCTAGAGATTGAGTTCAGTCACCACTGGGCAATTATACAATAAGCCAAAACTATGCAGTGAAGCGTCCATAGAAACCCAAGAAGATGGGGTTTGGGAAGCTTGCAGGTTGGCGAAGACATGGAAACTTAGAGAAAATGTTTTAGAGACAGTACAGAGGTTTACCACTCTTTTCCACATGGAGTGCCCTAGGCATTTTTTCCATCTGGCACTACATCGATTATATACTTTTATAATAGACCTGAATCTGGTAAATAAAATGTTTCTCTGAGGTATATGATCCACTCTAGAAAATTTCATGAATGCAAAGAGGGAGGTTGTTAAAAACTCTAATCTCTAGCCACTTGATCAGAAGCACAGGAGACAACCTGGACTTGTGACTGGTATCTGATTTGGGAGAAGAGGAAGGGGATAGTCCTGTGGTTCTGAGAGTCCTTAACCTGTGGGATCTCCAGTTTGGTAGTATCAGAATTGCACTGAATTGTAGGACATCCAGTTGATGTCTGATGAGATTGGTTTGGTGGTAGTGTGGCAACACTCTTCCTCTCCCACCCCCCCAACTGATATTAGATTTTATAAGACCCAGTTTAATCCACTTTAAGAGTCCCCTCAGGAAGAAAATACAAAATAAGTAACTACAAAATAGATATCAAGTTACTTAGAGTGAGCGAAGAAACCACAGCAAATTACAGATAATAAAAAGCTGAGTAGTACCACAAATATTCAGAAAATGGCATTATAATTTTATTTGAGTTATTATCAACTGTCTAGCACACTAACATTTTTCTCTACATCATTTCTCACTGTATATTTTTATTTTCCTATTGAGGTTAAATTCATATGATATAAAGCTCATTAATACAAAGTGTACAAGTCAGTGATTTTTTTAGTATATTACTTCATCATGGAACTATCACCACCATCTAATTATGAAACATTTATATCATCCTAAAGTTTCCCCTGTTGTTATTGACAGTCTGAATTTCTCTACCTCTCTATCTATATGAGATAGAGATCTATTATGGTGTTTGCATGCATGTATAAGTCTTCCAGTATCCTTCTGTCTCAATGTTGTAGAACTGCAACCTCCATCTAGTTCTAAAACATTTTTATCACTACAAAGGAAGCCCCACAAATCAGGAAATGCTATATGTACATCAGACAAATAAACTTCTAATTTATGAGGTAATAAGAGATAAAAATGGGCACTACATTAAAATTAAGGTCCTAATACAACACAAAGATATATATATATTCATATGAACACCAAGATAAATAAGGCATTTATTAATAGAACTAAAGAGAGATTTGACAACACAATATGAATTGATTTTAACACTTCAGTTACAATTAGAAAGATCAGGCTGGGCACGGTGGCTCGTGCTTGTAAGCTTCAGCCTATGAAGCAGCCGGAGCTAGGGATCGCGGTTCGAGTCCCGCCTGGGGCCCGTAGCGAGACCTAGTTCCAAAAAAATAGCTGGGCGTGGTGGCGCGCGCCTGTCATCCCAGCTACCTGGGAAGTTGAGGCTGGGGAATGCTTGAGTCTGTGGTACCCCGGGCAATGAGAGCCTGCGGTTCCACAGGCAAAAATAGCAAGACCTAGTCTAAAAAAA